>APFE030620426.1:0-11594 GCA_000404065.3 Pinus taeda | reverse complement strand
TCATGGTAGAAAGCATTATAAGTATGATAGGATGCATCATATTAGAAGCATTCGAGTGAAGCAAGAGCCCATGACATCTTTATAGAAGCTTGAAAGATAGATGAAGTAGAAGTCTACATGGATGAAGCAGTCATCATAAAAAGGAAGAAGCTCTTGGTAACCTCATTGAAAGCATAAATAGTCTATATGGATGGAAGAACATCATCTAGGATGGTAAAAAGAAATCATCATACATCATCATTGGGAAGGAGCATTTGCAGAATGAGGATAATTAAGATCCTTCGTTGGAATCTTCATTATAAGGTTCACCTCTCTTGGAAGAAGCAAGCGTCTCGCTAAGAATTCCACCTTGTATGGGATTCATTGTTTAGAAGGATGATGGTATGATGACAAAGGGATGCAGCATGGTTGAAAAACCCGTAAGGAAAGGAAGCTGCCAAACAACGTCTAAATGACCAAAAGAAGAAAAGAGGTTGTTAAAATTGGCAACTAGGGCCAAACTCCATGTGGGTTATCTTATTTATGGCAGCTGATATTTTTATTGGATCCCTCTCATTGAGAGGTGTAGGATTGATCTAAAGATCATCCGATTCCGATAAGTATTCATGGAGTTATGAATTTATTTGTGTTATAAGACATATTGTCAAGTCGACCGACATCTTATGTAGGCTCAGAAGCCCAATAGTCACGTCTATTCATCACCTACGTTTTAGTATAAATAGAAGAGGACTTGAAGTCATTTCGACACACTCTTCATGTGATCTCCTCCTCACCACGTCTTGGGTTTTTGGTGAAGGAGAGACACACAAGAAGATACGTTGGGCCCAGTGGATGATGCCCTAGCTTATACGCCGTAATGGAGACACCTAGCTGTAGTAAGGGAAGGAACACAACATGGATGGAAATACTTGTATATAAGCAGCACTATATATACGCTGTCATGCACAGCATGGAGACCTTACCACGCAGTCATATACGCAACTATATATACATTGTCATGCATAACATAGAAACCTTACCACGCAGTCATATACACAGCAATATATATGCTGTCATGAAATCACTTCTCATGCAGTTCATGAAGACATAACGTGATGCCCTAATCTGCTTCAATCATAACCGTAGTCTAGCATGGTAATGGAGACGCAGTAAGGAATAAAGGCTACAGTGATGCCCTAGTTGCAGTGGCCGCAGTGAGGAAGACACCTAGCCGCAGTAGCCGCAGTGAGGAAGACATAGTCGCAGTAGCCGCAGTGAGGAAGACATAGCCGTAGTCGTTGATTTCATACGCAGTCATGGTGACAGTTAGTACGTTGTTCATGTGATACCTTTATTCACTGTATACGCAGTCATAGCCGCAGTCAAGCATAGACTTGGCATAATGGTGAGACGCAATATCAATGATGAACAATCTCGGCCTAGATGGAAGATAAGATCACACGTTGGATCTACTTCATAAGCAATCAATGTATATGTGATACATTGAACTTAGAACCCTTACTGTTCTCCTTGTCTCAAATTAATGGTGATCACAATGATCCTTAAGGTACAACCTCAGTCTCGATATATATATTTTGGAAATTGCTGGAAGTCTGGGCACAATGAGAAGCAGTGACGAAGGTTTCGAGCAATGTCAGTGCTGCTGTAGTAATGACAGTGATAGTTACATTCTCCACATAATGGAAGAAGCTGTGTCAAGAATGATCAGTGACAAAGTCATGATCTAGTTCTTGTAAAATCATGATCTCGTTGAAGATGCAGAGATTACCTCTATGGTAATTTCAAGGGTCAGTCATGGTGCAGCAACGATGTTATCAATGATGGTAGCAGTATTGAAGATATCAGTGATGCAATAGTATAGCAATGATGATGGATGCTGCAGGATGAGTACAACATAATAGTCATTGAGTGCAGATCAACAATCTTGGGTGCAGATCCGTGATAAAGAGCAGCTCAATAACTGGAGCATCTCAGTGACAAGAGCAGCAACATAAAGTGCAAGGTACTGCATGGTGCTACACGATAAGGTGTAGCAAATAGATGAGATGCAGCACTATGATAGGTGAACACGTCACCTTAGAGAATCAGTTGAAGCAATATGTCTTCAACTGATCTCATGCCGATATCAAAAGTCAAAGTGTTGACTTCTATTGTAAATGTATTATCTCTCTCACTTTCTTTGCTGAACTTTGAAGAACATAAAAGAAGAATTGATCAAGGGTTCCCCACATTGGGGTTTGTCCCTGGTTTGCGCCACATCTTGTGTCCTCTTGTCATGGCTTGTCTTCTATGATTTATATTTCTGTTCTATCTGCAATTTACTTTAATGCTGATGAGATTGCTAATCGGGAAAAGATACCGTGAAAATTAAATAAATTGCTCTAGCATAGAACATACCTAAAATTAACAGGTATGTATATGTTTGAAATTTCCAAGTCATGCATTTATATAGTTGCAGATCGCATGGGTAAATGCTCTACCTTATGAGCATGATTGAAGAAAATGGATCTCTTCCTTTGGAAAGATGCATGAAGGCATGAGTCACATATTGACAAGATGAAATCAACATAATATGTCCTCATATGGAATATGAGGTGGTTGACAAAGATGAAGGAATTGTGGATGGAAGTTCCTGGGGAGTAATGTGTGAAGAAAGAAAGAGGAGATCATGAAAGATGCAACTATGGTCACGTAAGAAAAAGGAAATCAACATCCGATGACTAGAAGAATTGGCTATGGTATCTCCATAGAGAGGATATGAAGACTTTGATAAAGTCTGTAAGGAAAAGAGGCCCTTGACATTGAAAACCTTGGACATATAGTTATGAATGTGCATGATGTTGATGTTGCAAGAAGTAGATGTCATGATGAAAGGCCTTAAGAAAATGTAACTTTGATTTGATGTTCATTTTTTATTTTTGAACAACATCTGGATGGGTTTATATAGGGCTACCGAAAGAAATTGTAGATGTCACCTATAAATAACACTCATTTTGTCGGATGGAAGATCCTGAAGGAAGAGGTAGCTGTATGAAGAAAAGCCAGATGTGGACTGGAAGGTTACTTTCCGATGAAAAGAAGGATGACATGACTATTGGTTCAATCCTATGGTTCGTTGAAGGAAAGTGATGGATGGCTGATGCCTTATGAAGAAGAACTAGAAGATGAAGGCTGCATAATGATGAAGATGAAATTCATGACATCGAAAGGAGGAGCTCTACAAGCAGTTGATGGTACCATAATCTCCACCAAAGAACATATAGCTTCTGTTGGAAACAAGTCCATGGTTAAGCGGGAGCTTAGACAAGTCCTTTGATAAGAGAGAGCTTGGGTACATTCCTTCTATAGGAATGGGTATATCTTTCCTAGTTGAGAGGGAGAGATAGACACATCATTCTTGTCTTCACTTTATGAAGAAGAATGGAGGATTGAGTAAGCATCTGACATCCGATACTCTTTGAGAATGAGGTAGGGCATCCAAGATAAGAGTAGTCGAAGAGGAAATTCCTTGAGGATGTATCATTCCAAGATAGGAATTGTCCTAGAAGGACATACCCTGTGAACACTTGGGTGCGGTATGTGTCTTGAGAGACAATGATGATGGTGTCTATCACTCATTGGTCTCGCCAACATTGTGCTATGACCTTGTGGAGAGATAGAGCTACTAGTCAAAACCTTGCTCAGTGACAATGCTGGTTGGTATGATGCAAAGAGATGTCTTACCAATCCGACACTTCTTATGAGAATTCTTCAGATTAAGAATGTCCAAGTACCTTGTATGGATTGTGAATACCTCCCTAGTTAAGAGGGAGTGTTAAAATATGTATTAGGTTCAACCTTCATAATGACATATGTAATCATGATTTTATGTATTTAATGAAAAGAGAAAAATAAATTTATTATTGTTGTTTTTGAGGCATGCATTTCATGCTCAAGGGAAATTTGTTTTTAGGTCAAGCACCCATTGAGTGCTTCTAGGGCTTGTCTTTGTGTCAACACGTCATAAAAGTCACTGTCATATAAGAAAGACCCTTTAGGGCATGTTACATATCGTAAAGATAAAAATATTTGAGTCAAAGACCCTCCAAGACCTTGTCATGGTGCCTCAAGCAAGTTGGCTTACATGAAAGATCAAGTTGGCCTCAAGGAAGCAATTCGTACCCCTAGAAATCCTATAAATAAGAAGGAACTGACCTCATTTGGACACACAACAAGAAAGTTCAATCTCCTCAAGGAATAAGTTGGAAAATGATGAAAAAGAAGAAAAGCAAGATCGAAGTTTTTGGGTTTCTCTCTCTTTCTTGTGTTAGGGTTTCTAAAGTTGCTGGGCAAGTTGAAGTGTTGGAAAGTTGTTGGGTAAGTTGAAGTGTTGGAAAGTTGTTGGGCAAGTCGAAGTGCTGGATAGTTGTTGGGGTCAAAATTGTAGAAGAAACTGCTGGGTCAAAGTTGCAGAAGACACTGCTGGGTCGAAGTTGCAAAAGAAACAACTGGGGTTGAAGTTACTGAATAGATTGCTGGAATTGCTGGAAAAAAGGCTCATCAAGGAGAAAGGTTGACTTAGTCTTGGAGGGGTCTTTGTGAAGGGTCTTAGGTCTTGGAATTCATCATTTGGAGATTCTATAAGAAGAGAAGAATTCTTGTGGGTTTTCCTCTCAAGAGGAGAGGTTTCAGCGCTGGCTGATCGCGTGCATCTTGTGTCCTCTTGTCTTGTTGTTCTTTATGATTTGGTAGATGCTTGATGATAAGAACAGTAAATATAATCAAGAGAAAAAAAGAAGCTAATTAAGTTAAGTAAAAATAAATCACAAGTAGTTATCAAAGTAAGAGAAATCACCTTATCGAGCTGCCCTAGATTTCTCAACACACGTTTGATTTGGCATCAAACTATTATGAAAAGAAAAGACCAAGTCACTAGTAATCATCATTCAATTATTGTATTTTCCAATGCAAGGTTTCACAGCTTCAACGTTGTTGTACTCCCGAAGCATGATGTTTGTATAGGTATCCATCTTTCGCTTCTTTAGAGATTTGTTGTTGAGAGTTTGATTCACTGCTAGCCCAGTTTTGCACAGAAAAACACACTTTTCTCTTCATTGATGCTGTTAATCTTAATTGAGTCCTAATTTTAGTTGCACCTGCTGACTCCATGGTTTTATGAGTTCTCATTAATTTTGTGTCAACTTGATGACTAGCATCAATCCTTGTCATCTCTTCCAGATGGTTTTTTACCTCTTTATTTTCAAATTGACTGCTTTGAATGGTTAAACACCATTGTTACAAGTTACTATTGGACCATGAACCTTACTTTATGCATTTTAATTTTGTACATATCTTTGTTTTTTGTTCCCGTTACCTTTATCCTTTTTTCATCTACTACTCTAAAGGCTAGCTTTGGGTTTCTTTATCAAAATGTGCTAACATTGCAACTTTTGCTTTTTCATTGATGTTTCCACATATACGCTTTAGGGGTTCCCTGCAATATAGTATTTTTTTTTTTCCTTTTTGTGATGAACTAGCTGTACTAAAAATAAAATAAATGGAATGACTGACACCTAAATAAGTTACCTATCTGTTGGTGTTAGCAACTTAAGTGTAGTTTTATAGGCACATTTATCAAAGTTATGTATTTGGGTGACTTCTTACCAAATCTTAAATGTGCTTGACGTTTCCAGGTTATAGAAATTCAAAGCTCATTTGATAAGAATATTGCCTATATGCGGTATGTATATTATAAGTACGAGGGAAGTGGATGAGTAGCAAGGGTTCATAACACTGTTTTCTCTATATTGATGTATTGCCTTCGTTGTGAATTTTTTTGAGGGCCTAATTCCAAACCCTTTTTAGACATTGTTGCAAACAAGCAAATATATCATTTGTTTTTTCTTCATGGATTTGATATTTAATGTTTTCTCCCCAATGAGCTATTGTTTTCTGTGAAAATGGCCGACTTATATGGCTATACCTAGATAACAATCTTAAAATGTAGAATATTAGTTTGCAATTGGTGAGGAACATGACATATTCATCAAGTAAAATACTAAATAGTAAATATGAATTTCCTTTGTTGTTATGGAAGAAAAATACCAAAGATGTGGTAATTCTATAGGAAATCAATATGTTCTCACTGATGCTTTCTACAACTTTGCACAGGATGAGATATGTTGCGACATGCGTACAGTGGCCTTGGTTAACCATCCAAATGTTTTGAGAACACATTGTTCCTTTGTAGTAGATCGTAATCTTTGGGTTGTAATGCCATATATGGCCAGAGGATCTTGTCTTCATCTAATGAAAGCTGTCTACCCAAATGGCTTTGAGGAGCTAGTTATTGCAGTTTTCTTGCTTCAAGTTTTAAAGGGACTGGACTATCTCCACAGTCAAGGACAGATACATGGAAATGTCAAGGTACTATGCTTATCATACTAACAACAATATACTGGTGCTGATGATTTCTCTGTTATTTCAAGAAACAAAAAATTCAGATATATCATCTCTTTCAAGGGAATATTTTTGATCTATGGGGCTATTTACATCGTCCACATTATTAAAGGCCCCTTTCAGGAATGAGGAGATATTTGAGGAATAAAGTTTTATCAATTGCCAAAGTTTATTACCACTGAAATTTATAAATAGCATTTTTCAGAAGAAAAGGGACAACTATCAAACCAGTAGATAATTTGAATTGTTTGATTAACCATTTTCCGTGAAAACATTATGGGAAATTTTGGAAACAAATGAGAAATTCCCAAATCCTATTAGAGCAATATGAATCTCATAAACAGGGTCTTCAGTTCATCATGCAATATAAATTAGATAACCTATTCAGTTTTTTCATGGTCACTGAATCCCATTAGATGTGTAAAAGTTCCCATTGTCACTGATCCACCTACCAAGTACTTGAAATCTCTTCAATTATGCAATAGACCTTTCAGCTGGACACCAACATACCTCAGAGATCCAACGTGCAAGAGAAAAATGTGAAAAACATGAGAATGAGGGGCATATCACTTTTTTAGTGAGTCATGTGCGCCTTTTTGCATGGCGCGTGTCCTGAAATCAGGACACTATCGGGGCATGCAACAGATGTGTTTGGCATGTGTCCTGTGCATAAGGCATGTGCCAAATGTTAAATTTGGTAGCTCAGGCAAGTGATTCTGCATAGGCTTAGTGTTAAGCATGCAGAATATGTCCGGCAAAATTCTAGCAAAGTGACCTTTTACTTTCCTAAGCACATTAATTAATGAATGTTAAAGATCTTGAGAATCGAGATCATGAATTACAAGGATGCTTTCATTAATCATGAAGCTGACTATGTGAATCATGAGGCAAAGGAAAACTTATAAAAGTGATTGCCTGAGGAGATCTTGGCACATATTCCAAAGGCAGCATGGACTTCAAGGAAGTTGGCACGCAAGCCTAGGAGCAGTGAGTGAGGAAAAGGAGAGGAAAAAGAAAACACACAAATCTAGGCAGCCAGTCACACAAACCAAGACAGGTTGCTTGTGTGAGAGGGCTGCATAGGGATCTGTCTGCATATAGATACCAAGGAGCGTACAGCAGCACACAGATTGAGACACTATTAGCACAGAGATCTAGGCACTGTTGGCATGCAGATCGAGGCAGCAGTTTGGCACATAGGTCTAGGCAGCAGTTTGGCATATAGATCTAGGCACTATTGGCACACAGATCAAGGCAGAAAATTGCTACTTGGCTTGCAGATCTAGACAAATCTGTCTGGTTTGAATATCTAGGTGCTGGGACAGGTTTTGTCACTGTAATAAAACTTATGATTTTCCCCTGTAAGTTGAAATAAAACAAAATATGAAAAACAGCAAGTTGGGTTTCCAGGGTAAAAGGCTGTGTCAAAATGTAGTGTGCTTGATTTCTGTTTCTGCTGTGTAGATCTGTTAGAAGCTCAGCAGTATTGTTTGTGCATGGATTCAGATGTGAGATTTCTGCTAAAATTAAAATCTGTGTATAAAAATTTATTGGCACATGGAATCGTTTTGCTGGGTTTAAGAAAAATTAACATGGTATCAGAGCCAAGCCTTTGAAAGAAATTCAAGCCAGTATTAATGAAGGGTTTGATCTACCTTGGCAATCGGTGTCAGGTATGAAAACAGATTAGGAGCCTCAGATTATCTCCAATGGAAAGTCTTGATTAATACTGTTCTCAAGGAGAATGAGTTATGGAGCTTCGTCAGCTCCAGAGTGGTTGTGCCTACATCAGATCCTATTGCCTTATACCTCTATTAGGTGAAAGAAGTTAGGGCACAGAGGATCATCTTGGACAGGGTAAAAGATCAATTTATTCCCCATTTGTCAGAAAATAAGACAACAAAGGAGATGTGGGATGCACTCACTAAATTGTACCAGATTGACAACTAGAACAGAAAGAAGGTACTAAGTGTCAAACTCCACAGCACCAAAATGTCCAAGGGAGAAAGTGTGACTCCTTTACCTTATTAGGTTCACACAGGTACGAGATGAGATGGTAGCCATAGGGAAAACAGTTCCTGACACTGAACTGGTGTGTATAGCCTTGAATGGTTTTCGAAGCAGTGGGATGTGTTTGTTAAATGCATTGTTGGACGAGAGCATCTTCCCACATGGGAAAGGATGTGGGATGATTTAAGACAGGAAGAGATTCGAGAAGGGTCATAGTGTGGAGACCAAAAGAAGAAGGGTGAGGAGGAGGAGAACCTGGCTCTAGCATCCAAGAGCAAGGGAAAGGCCAAGAAAGGCTCCATTGAAGGAGTTACCTCACAGGGCAAGAAAAAGAAGTTAGACATCAACAAAGTAAAATGTTTTGCTTACCACTAGCCATGACATTATACCAGCCAGTGCCCTAAAAAGAAAAAGAACTAACAAAAGAAGCAGGTTGTTGCTACAACTGAGATGGACGAGTTTACAAAAAGGATAGAGGATGAGTTGAAAGTGGTGCTTCATGTCACATGATTGGAGTGTGAGACTACTTTACCAGTCTAAAGGAGCATGGTTTGGATTTCCACACTGAACTTGGTGACAATACCAAGTACAAGCCAGTAGGCAGTGGAACTGTCAAGTTTCAGAGTGAGTGCGAGAAGCCTTTATTGGTGAAGGATGTGTTGTACATTCTAGGATTAAAAAAGAATCTGATCTCTATTTCAGTATTGGAGGACAAGGGTTATGTGGTGAATTTCCGAAAGGGGAATGTGTATGTTTGTCCCAAGGGTTCCAGCCTCAACACAACAAAAGTGCTTGGAGTAAGAAGGAACAAGCTGTATAGAATTATAGTGTTGTTAAAAGTGCGATTTATTGAAAAAATCGCGCGTTTTTAACCTCGGCAATTTAATCGTGATTTTTATTCGAAAAAATCGTGTATATTTTTTTTTGGCGATTTTTTCCGAAAAAATCACGATTTTTTGCCAAAAAATCGCGGCCTAGCAGGGCAGCGCGATTTATAATGAAGTTTTGGGTTTTTTTTTTCATTTGGACAGTGGGCGCGCGCGGAAGGAGAAAGTCTTGGAGAGAGCAGGTGAAGAGGGTTTGTGACCGAATCTAAGTGCTTAGAGGACAAATTCAAGAGGAGACCACCGATTTCTCCATAGAAACGGTATGTAGATTAATTTTTTTTTGTTTTCATTGTTTAAAAACTTTGTTTTTCTATGTTTTTCATTGTTTTTGGTTGGGAAACTTCATATGGGCACAATTTTTCTTTTGTTTTCATTGTTTTTAAAGAATTTTTTGTATTTCTTCATTGATTTGGGATGGGTAACTTGGTATGACTATGGGAACCAATTTTTTTTTTTTTGTTTTCATTTTTTTAAACATTGTTTATGTTTTTTGATTTTCATTGTTTTTGGCATTTGCCATTTGGTTGGTAACTTGGGTTTGGAACTTTGGATTCTGGAAATTTGTAACTTGTAATTTTGTAAATGGCAAATGCTAAATTGTAATCCTAAATTCATATTTCCTAATCCTTATTTTCCCATAGGTTTGCAACTTCAAAGTTCAAAAACAAACATGCCAAGGAAATTGGATCCTTTCTGGGAATATGGTGTGCCTCATGCTCCGAATGATAGACAAAACTTGAGTTGCAAGTTGTGTGGAAAGGAGATAAGCGGGGGGTGTACAGGTTGAAGTATCACCTTGCACAAATCCCTGGACATGATGTGGGGCTTTGTACAAATACAAATGCTGAACTTATCCAAAGAGGCATGAGAGCATCGGGAGAATTAGAGCAGACTAGAGAGGCCAAAGAAGAACTCAAAAGGCAACTAAAAAGGTCAGCTGAAGGAAGTGGGCCAAGTGGCGCTGGTTCTACTGCAGCATCAGCCAATCCGGTCGCTGCATCATCATTTTTTGTTCCTCGAACCACACCTGGTTCACAGCCATCTATCGGTTCAATGCTAAAAAGAACCGAGAAAGAAGAAGCTGACAACTTGTTGGCAAAATTTCTCATCTAGGGTGATATTCCTTTCTGCATTGTAAGGAATAATCCATTTTTCCAACCTGCTGTTGATGCTATTGCCAGTGTTGGCCTGGGGTACAAAATCCCTTCTTATCATGATTTCAGAGGCCGGATTCTTCAAAATCAAAAGCGTGACTGCACTGAAAGATTGGAGGATTTTAGGGCATCATGGTTAAAAACAGGATGCACTGTTATGTCAAATGGTTGGACTGACCAAAAGGGGAGAACCCTTTTAAACTTCTTGGTTAGTTGTCCCAAGGGGACTATGTTTATCAAATCTGTTGATGCATCTAATCAAATCAAAGATGTAAGAACTTTATGTGATTTGCTGGATGTGTTTATTTTGGAGGTGGGTGAACAACATGTTGTCCAAGTCATAACGGACAATGCTGCAAATTATGTTGCTGCTGGTAGGATGCTTATGGAAAGGCATCCTACTTTATTTTGGACACCTTGTGCTGCCCATTGTATTGATTTGATGTTAGAGGACATAGGGAAAATTCCCTTTGTCAAAGATATTGTTGACTCATCAAAAAGCATTACAAAATATATATATAATCATACATCTGTGCTTAGCTTGATGAGAAAATTCACCAAGAACAAAGAGTTGGTGCGCCCCGCCATTACACGGTTTGCCACCAGTTTCATATCTCTTCAATCCGACTTGAATTCTATGTGGGATGTGAAGAGAATGTTTCTTTCAGAGGAGTGGCGTGCTTTGACAATGAGCCGCAAACCAGAAGGAGAGGCTGTATGCAGACTAGTTTCATACCAGGAAGACTTTTGGGCGGGAGTGCAGGAGGTGTGCGCCGTTACTGAACCTTTGGTAAAGGTTTTTCGGTTGGTTGATGGTGAGAAGCCCGCAATGGGCTATTTGTATGAAGCCATGGACAGGGCCAAAAAAGCCATTCGGGCCTACTATGATGACAAGGGAGATGATGGGTTTCAGAAACAACTCCTTCTATGGGGAGTGATTGATGAGCGATGGAACAACACACTCCATTGTCCCATTCATGCTGCAGGGCTTTTCCTGAACCCTGCATTTTCTTATTCATCGTTGGGTTTGATTTTGATGCTGAGATCATGGAATGGAATTCCTTATCCTGTGTCCAGAAGGATGGTGCGATCTCCAGAACCAACG
>APFE030620424.1:6896-24697 GCA_000404065.3 Pinus taeda | reverse complement strand
GCATGGTCGCAACATCACATAATCGCAATATCGCAAAATCATAATATATGCATGTTTTGTGTTAAGCAATTTCGAGGCGCGATTTTGCGATATGCACTATCGCATATCGACGTTTTCTGCGGTTTTTTATTATAAGTGTGCTTCTAAGACTTGCGATGCGATATATGTTTATCCTTATGCAATTTCACATTGCATTCTTGCTATTTTAGAGTTTAGCTTGTAAGTAGGCATGCTGTTATCTTTTCTGTGATGCGATGTCCTTTAAGGAGTGATTTTGTCTTCCCTCATCACAAAACTTAAGTTTTTTAGATTTTGCAAAGGTCTTTTCTTAAGTTTATGATGGTAAGTTTTATTGAAAAGGAAATACAATCACTAATTGATTTTTTTGAATTTTTAGCTAAGGGTCCCCACTTATTTAGTATTAGTCATAACACTAAATAAAAAGGGGGGTTGTTGGTGGCCACAACAGAACCAAAACCTAAAAATCAAACCAGAAACCTTGAGCTACTATACCTAGCCTAAAATCTACATTAAATTCAGTCATCTCAAGCCTTAATTGCCAATATCCTAATTGAGATTGACAAGGAGAGAGTCCTCTCTCGACCTAGTAGGGCTAGCTACCAGGTTAAGCGTGGTTTGATGTTACCCTAGACCTGCCTTCCTTTAGCCTGAGGTATATCTAGGCTCTAATAGGACAGAGAGCAATTTTGAGGAGGGGGACTTAGTATACCTCTGATTGCAGCCTTACAGGCAATCTACGTTGAATCAAAAGGGGTCCGAGGAGCTACATCCACACTTCTATGGGCCCTACCGAATGACTAGGCGAGTTGGGGAGGTGGCTTATGAGTTGGCGCTACCTCTAGGGAGTACAATCCACAATGTGTTTCATGTCTCATGCCTGAAGAAGGTGTTGGAATAACAGGTGATGGCAACAACTGATCTACCCTTACTAGATGATGAGGGCCACTTGGTGTTAGAACCAGAGGCCATTTTGGAGAGTAGGGAAAGGAGACTGAGAAGCAGGATCATCAGGGAGTTCTTGGTACGCTGGAAGAACTTGTCGGATGAGGATGCTCACCTGACACATATTGGAGCACCCAGCTTTGAAGTTGCTTGAGGGCAATCAACATTTGGGAGGGGAGGACTATCATGTCACTTCTTAAAGACATTAATCACAGGGTGCAACTACACATTTTTGGCACAATTTTGACTTAGGAGGAGGACCCCACACTTAGACTTAAGAATTGTGGGGCAATTTTGACTTTATTTAGGAGCTAGTGGAATGTGGGGGCCACCCACATGGGGAATTCGAACTTGGCCATTCGATGTACTTAGTGGGAAATCGAATGGGTGGATGGAGGGGCCCACATGAGGCTAAGGAGGCCCAAGGTAATAAAAGGAGGATCTGCTCTCATTTTCGGGCATCTTCTACATTTTCAAACAAACACTTACTTGTACGCATTGCTGCTTAGCAAGTCTACTGGTTGTTTAGCAACGAAAATCTCATGCGGGAGATTCAACCTCTATGTCGGGGGATCATCCCTGCCTGCCCTAGGGAGGCTGTTCTAACAGGAGTTTTAGGGAGTCAGGGACAGCGACACACTTCAACCATCAACGCAGAGAGGGAACTGCATATTCCTGGGCAACAAGGAAACACGCAGGAGGAGTTGGAGGTTAGCAAGGGGATTCATTGCTTGTTGGGAGATTCAGGAGTTGAGGAAGCAATATAGAGAAGGCATTTTAGCTGGAGTTTGCAGCTAGCTAGACCAGTGGAGCAGTCAGTGGAATTCCTGGACAGAGGGACTGCGCAAAAGCCATCCAGCAGCAAATTCGTGGGACGTGGGGAGCAGTTAATCTTGGCCAAGAGACATCCGGGGAGCTTGGAGTTGAATAGCATAGGTAAAACCAAAATTTTGGAGGAGTTTGCAGGGGGATTTGTAGGTTGTTTCATGCAACTTGAAATTGGAAGTTGAAGATGGGGAGAGGCTCCAAGGAGGTCGAAAATCCAAAGTCAAAACCAACTAAATTCCCTTCTCGGTTTTTCCCAAGGATTCTGGGGTTAAAAGCACACAATTTTCTGGGCAATTTTTGAGCACCTTCCAGCTAGTCAAAGTTCAGGAGGGCATTAGTTTACTGGGACAACGCAGTGCAGAGTGGTGCAGTAGATGGGCAGCCTTCAAATTAGTTATTTTCCCAACTGGGGTTGGTCTTGCTTGTTCATTGGGACAAGCCTATGCGCACCATTCCATTTCATATCGTATCTAGCCCGCATATTTTTAATAATATGGCTCAATAGTTCCTTATGGGCAACGTTTTCATGGATGTTTGATATGTGTTTTATTTTTTATATGTTGCTGCATAGTTTATTTGTTTAATTTCATTTACATTCCTACTTAGGAACATTACAAAGGTCGCAAGCGTCTCCCCACCACCTTCAAAGATGCCACCATTGCTATGATGTTCGATTACAACATCCCAGAGTCCATTAGAAGAGATGTTCTTGCTATGGAGGAGGTAGAGACTCGCATAGACCATCCAACGCTCTAGGCTCACTAAAACCTCCTCACCCGACAACTTAAGGAGAGAGATCAAGAGAGGTTGAATGCCTATGGTTAGATAGCCAAGCTCTCAACCCACCAGAGCCAATCTTTCTCATCGCTTAGACGTTTGGATGAAGTCCTCCTTATCGAATTCCCACCAAACATTATTTTCTCCTCTTCTCCTGCTCCCTCTCCTTTGTATTTGCTTCTTGTTAGCTCCTCATCTCTGCCCATCCCTTGCACTCTCGTGGCCCATCCCTCTCCCTCCCATGTTCCCATCCCCTCGGTGGTCGATGCTCCTCCTTCCTCCCTTCCTTGTCCCAATCCGTACAACTGTTACATTCTAGAGGACCTTCTAACAGACATTGGCAACATTCAAGCTCAAGGCAGTTCCCAGGTACAATGCGACACCAATGTGGCAACCATGCAATTCCACTGTGGCAGAATCTAGCTCACCGAGCTTCTGGGGATTTTTAAGTTGGTTCTCTCAGTCCGGTCTAACCTCATGGTAGGCTCCCTTCAGTATTCATTTTTGTGTGGATGGTGGACATGTGTCACGAAGCCTCGAGGCTCGCTGATGGTTTTGGCTCCCCACCAGTGTTGGTTTCTCATGAAAAGCTATGTAATGCTAGACCTTAGGCACATGTTTCTGGTTAAATGTCAGTTGCTTTTTTAAAACTGTAAGACCTCCGGGCTCTAGTTTCTCCTTCTTGGGGGAAAGCATTTCAGTTCTCATCTCTGGTTTCCTAACACAGAGGTAGAGAATGTGCTGGTGGATGTAAACTATGTAAATTTTAACTTGTTAATATAAAGTAAATACATTTGCTTACAAAAAAAAGTAATTAAGTTGTGGATGTATGATCTTGTTAAGGGTAATGTAAATTTTAAATTAACATTCTTCCTAAATCTCCTCTTTAAATAAAACTAAAAATGTTGATTTCTCATTCATATATATAGAAGTCTCCCTCTCGATCTAAAACTTAGAGTGATGTTGTTTGTACCAGCAAAAATTTGAATTTGAATAGAAAAAATAATAATCATTTGGCCGAACACTAAAATTAACTTTAATTAACCAATTATTATATTAGATATATATGTAAAATAAATAATTAAAAAAATATTATCATCTATATACTATAACCGTACGATATTATTTTTTTTTAATTGTATAAATAAACTTCAAATATTTATTAAAACCCCAGAAAGAAGTCCATAAAACCGAGGGAAATATAAAGTTACGAAAACATAAAGGAAACCTGTGCAAGGTTCAATATTCAAAAGTTATATTTTATTATTTTATAATAGATTTCTGTACGCCATTATAATTTGGAAATCAATAGGCATTAATGGTTTCGAAAAGATTGACATCTGTAATTTGATTATGATATTGTTGCTCGTCGTTGTAGAACAATTCAATCGCCGTTTCCCTATTGGCTTTGCAATTATGGCATGCACATAAGGGTGTACTCTAACTCACTCACTTTTGATAGTACACATTAATAATAAAGGTGGTGTTCAATCAACTTCATGTCTTTGTAAAAAGTTTTTCAAGGTCTTGAGATATTTATTTTGCATAGTTGGCTTTACATAGAGAAGAGGAGAAACAAGCACCACGTAGTCACTTATTTTGTGGTGATTCCATGAATAAAATATCGTTCCTCTATTAATGTTACTCATAAAATTCTTTATATTGATTCTTTCTAAATAGTTACTTTTTGTCCAGAAATAGAAATATTCTTGGACATCTAACCAACCATCAATGCATCATCATTGCACACAACTTACAAGATAGCCAAGTTTTTTACTTCTCATGTTTTAATATATTCATGTATAGCATAATAATATTTTACTTCATTTGTTATAATTTATTTTATTTATTATTATTTAATTTATTCATGTATAGTGTAATAATAAATTATTTTATTTTATTTGTTCAAACGAATGGGAATTGAATCTTGCGTGGTGGATTCACAATCCACTACTTTGGTCCACTTGTTTACGTTCGTCTCAACCAATTCTTCATCTACAATCATTTCTTCCGAGAAGAAAAACAAGCTAACGTTTGTTCGTATGTGGGTTGGTGACCTCTGATAGGGGATCAAAGCAAGATCGATGACTAATTTCTCAACTCTCGAACAAGTTGTATGGCTTATTATCAAATATGTGATAAAGATAAAATATTTGTGTGTTTCTCCTGGAGAAATATCATGATCCCATCTTCCCTCCGTTCTTTTGAACGTGAAAGAAGATCTTTCTTCTTTCGTATCGATCATTTGTCTATTCGCCATGGGCGATAATTATTGTTTTTCCCTATTAGATTTTAGTTTTCAAATAACACAATTTTGCAGATTGGTTCGATAGATCTGACGTTATTCGAGTTGTAACAAACGAGCCTTATTATTATTTGTTTTCTTAAGTTACATATATGTATATTTGGTTTGGTTATTATATTTTGTAGACAATGCAATGGATTTGTTATTTGACTAGTTATTAGTTTGTGTTTGACCAAAACAATTTGTATCTTCTCCATGGTTTAACATTATATATTCAATTTTATTATTTTTTAATTGATTTATGTTGAATTTGATTGGTTGGACTCTTATTATATAATGATTATTTCCTAGGTACTCCTATTACAACATGTGCAAGCAACATAAATATGATATTGATAATATGATGTCCACCTTATAATCTGCCTTTCGTAGGATGTAAGTGACGTCCCTTATGAATGCTTCAAAGAAAGTGCATTGCTCATATTCCATCGATAGTTGCAAGATTCAATTTGATGAATTCGCCATGACACACAAATCTATCCAAACACGTCTATAGTCTTATCTTCATTCCACTGCCTGTGAAAATTCATCGTGAATTATTAACAAATGATAACAACACGTTAAATCTTGCTTTAATTTAAAGATATTTCTCATAACTCTTCATTAATTTATAAATTAATCATCATAGTCAGTGATAACACTAGAGGCCCAAGCACCGAGAGCTCAACTTTAAAAGGTGTACCATTTTGACTTTGATATTTCTTTGATATGAAATTAATGCTTATTAATCACATAAAACACTTAAGTCTTCAAACTTATGGCATCTAAGTCTTTCAATTATAGTGATGTCCACACCATTTATATGACTTGTTGAACAACCATTTATTCTTAATAATAATTTTGGCCACATTGTTTGCTGACCATATGTGCACTCGGTCCCACCCCAAGGTCGGGTCGAGGTTAAATACACTGCACACGATTCAATAAGTCTGAACAACTCCGACTCAAACTTGTTCGGCTTGGCCCCACTTGGTCGCTTAGGAGTACACTTGGGTAGTCTTTACCAATGGCTAAGGTCAGGGCTTGGCGCACTTGGGGAACTTTACCAACAGTTGAGTTACTGGGGGTGTGTGATGGGAGGTAGGTTATCTCAACTATGAGCCATTGCTCAATGATCCTTTTTTTTTTTTTAAATTCCATCGAGGTTTGATACCCTTTAACAATAGTAGTTGTTTTTTTTTTTGTAAGTCAAATTTCTATTCATAGTTTCAAAAGGAAATACATCAGAGGAAAAATGTAGGTAGTCTCACCCTGACTAGGTTTGTTGACTACCGCCGAAAGCATATGACAATGAAACAAAAAGATAAAGAGACACACAATCCACAATTTCAAAGGCCATAGGCCCCAGTAAACAGAGAGAACATATAAAACACCTGTATCCATGCTAGTCGTCAGAGGTGATGGAGGCTGGGTTGTCCGGAGATGTACCAGGAGGTGGCAGAGGACAAAAGGAGCATTGGACATGCTCCTCAAAATGGACCATCCAAGCCTCCAGTTTCTTGTCCTTCTTTGATAGCAAATTATGGCTGTGCTGGACCACCACAACATGCTCCTTGGTATGACATTGGAAATAATGCATTTAATTCAGAGTTGTTATTAATTCAGCATGCTCCTCTTGTCTAACCCACTCTGAATTCTCCACGCGATCTAGAATTGACTGAACCACATATTGACAATGCTCCATGCAGTAGCCTTGTCACTGATCGCGACCACCTTGACGCATCGACACACGACGCCCAAAACCACCACGATGAACCGAACCACCTCATTGCAGAACAGGCGGAGTGAGGTGGGCCCAACTCCCAGCTGAAGCCCCAAGTCACCACCTCGAGCTACTGACCCCGTGCGTCTACAACGACCCAACCGACCACCACCTCTGCCTCCTGAAGTCGTGTGGCTCAAACCCTCTGCACGTAGACCTTTTGGACTCCCTCCACCACTACCAGACACTAGCTCGAGCCGAGGCTGGGACTTAGCCATGCATGGCCTGCCCGAATTAGGCGACACCTGGGTTGAGGACTGCCCTGAGCGAGGAACAATCTGCATGCTTGAAACCTCGACACCACTTAAGCGAGGCAAAGACCACCCTTCTAATAGCACCCAAACAATCCACGTAGGGTTCAAGACCACCAGCTCTGGATGAACCTCCTCTCCCTCTGGCGATGGGCACCCATAACTTACAAAGATATTTCCCACCTCAAACTAGTAGCATACACCCCCCTGAAGCGACCCCTCACAATTCCAGCAAACCAAAACCCACGACAGGCTCACCAATGGCACCACTCTGCAACCCAGGATCTTGTGAACTTGTTGGGGAAGCGCACTTCAATAATCTCGCTCCACCAAAGGCAAATTCGCAAGAAACTTGGACTGAAACCACACCAAACAAACCAGAAGCCACAACAAACTACCCCCGTTAAACACATAAACACCACGTTCCTTGCAGACTTGCTCTTGCCAAGCCCAATTCGGCAATTGACAGCTACCCACACCCACCAGCAGGGGCGAAGCCTTCTACGACAATGCCAACCCTTTGGCTAGCCCGGAGCACCTCTGAAACACCCTCCTCTTCTCCCAGCACACCACACACATGCTCCAAAACTTTCTCAATTGCAGAATGACCATCGAACACCCCTACCACCCTCCATAACATTAATGCACTCAACACCCTCCGCAAGACCCAATGTGACTTGAGGTTCCCACACAGGTATTTATTGTCTCTCGTACTCAAGGTAATATGGGATGGAAAAAAATAGTTAGTTTGATTATGGTATTGAAATCCATTTGGAAAGTGAATTTGTTCGACCACATAATTGGAAAACCATGAAGAGTTGGAGTATGATAACTCCTTAAAACTAAACGCTATGACTTTCTAGTATGAGTACCTTTATAAATAATTTCAACACAATATTAAAAAAACATTTATTAAAATTTGCATTTTTATGTAAACAATAATTTTGCGAAAATATAATGCATATATAATAGCTTATCTTATACATTCAATAATTAAAAGAAAATTCACAAAGACTAAAATGCTAGAGTTTACAACTTAGTTGCAAAGATTATGAGAGGGAAGTACCTCATTTTTTCCTTTTCTATGAATATTGATTAATTTGTAATGAAGTTGCAGTTTTTGTATTTCAAATGCTTTTTTTTTTATTATAAGAGAGTTGAATTTTGTTAAGATATTTATACATTTTAGAATTGGTTAAGTTCAACTTGGTTTATTATGTTTCTAGGCAAAGTACATTTTTTTTTGTAGTGTGTTCTTAGTGCTCTTTTGTAATCATCTAATCTAACAATCACAAGTATGTGCTAGAAACCAGTATAGATTCATCTTAAGCATGGATCTAACATGCACCAAGAGGGATCAAATCTCTTCAAGTGCAAACCTAACAACTATTCTCTCTTCTTTCTCTCTTAACCCACACACCACACACCACACAATATATTATATATATTTAATATATATTATTATATATATATATTTATATTAGATAGGAGAGAAGAGAGAGAGAGAGAGAGAATGGAGGAGAGAGAGGATTTCTTGTTTTAAATTGTATTTTAAATGCTATATAAAGTACATAACTTACACATGTTAGTTTAAAAACATGATGGATTTTAGGGAAAACTGACCCAAAAAAAAACCTAAAAATTGACCAAAATGTACAGTAGCGAGACTACTTCTAACATTTTAACCATAAAACTTATTTTTTTTCAATTGATTTATATGAAATACACATAAACAATTTTAAACAATATATAACATATACATAGTTGACATTTAAATATTTATATAACATATGAACTGAGACATTTTATCTATGGACTACATTGTCCATATTAAAATGATTTTTTTGTTATTTCCTTTTCTATGAATATTGATTAATTTGTAATGAAGTTGCAGTTTTTGTATTTCAAATGCTTTTTTTTTTTTTACTTTTTTTATAAGAGAGTTGAATTTTGTTAAGATATTTAGACATTTTAGAATTGGTTAAGTTAAACTTGGTTTATTATGTTTCTAGGCAAAGTACATCTTTTTTTGTAGTGTGTTCATAGTGCTCTTTTGTAATCATCTAATCTAACAATCACAAGTATGTGCTAGACACCAGTATAGATTCATCTTAAGCATGGATCTAACATGCACCAAGAGGGATCAAATCTCTTCAAGTGCAAACCTAGCAACTCTCTCTCTTCTCTCGTACACACACACACCATACACACACACACACACACACACTATTATATATATAATTAATATATATAAGAAGAGGAGGAGAGAGAGAGAGAGAGAGATTTTTCATTGTTTAAATTGTATTTTAAATGCTATATAAAGTACATAACTTACACATGTTAGTTTAAAAACATGATGGATTTTAGGGAAAACTGACCCAAAAAAAAACCTAAAAATTGACCAAAATGTACAGTAGCGAGACTACTTCTAACATTTTAACCATAAAACTTATTTTTTTTCAATTGATTTATATGAAATACACATAAACAATTTTAAACAATATATAACATATACATAGTTGACATTTAAATATTTATATAACATATGAACTGAGACATTTTATCTATGGACTACATTGTCCATATTAAAATGATTTTTTTGTTATTTCCTTTTCTATGAATATTGATTAATTTGTAATGAAGTTGCAGTTTTTGTATTTCAAATGCTTTTTTTTTTTTTACTTTTTTTATAAGAGAGTTGAATTTTGTTAAGATATTTAGACATTTTAGAATTGGTTAAGTTAAACTTGGTTTATTATGTTTCTAGGCAAAGTACATCTTTTTTTGTAGTGTGTTCATAGTGCTCTTTTGTAATCATCTAATCTAACAATCACAAGTATGTGCTAGACACCAGTATAGATTCATCTTAAGCATGGATCTAACATGCACCAAGAGGGATCAAATCTCTTCAAGTGCAAACCTAGGAACTCTCCTCTTTCTCTTCTCTCCTCTCTCTCTTCTCTCTCTATTATTATATATATATATAGTGGGTGTGTGTGTGTGCGTGTGTGTGTGTGTGTGTGAGAGAGAGAGAGAGAGATTTTTCATTGTTTAAATTGTATTTTGAATGCTATATAGAGTACATAACTTAAACATGTTAGTTTAAAAACATGATGGATTTTAGGGAAAATTGACAAAATAAAACCTAAAAATTGATCAAAATGTAAAGTAGTGAGACTACTTCTCACATTTAACCATAAAACTTATTTTTTTTCAATTGATTTATATGATATACACATAAACAATTTTAAACAATATATAACATATACATAGTTGACATTTAAATATTTATATAACATATGAACTGAGACATTTTATCTATGGACTAAATTGTCCACATTAAAATTATTTTTTTTGTTATTAATATTTTTTTTTATGCAACCAGATCACAAAATAGAAGAAAAGATAGATAAACGACTTCTAATTAGCCTCTACGAGGGGGCAACCTCCTTTACATTACACAAATGAAAAAATCTTGGATGATACAAATGACAAGACCTCCTTTCTATATATAGGAGTCTAAGGGGTCACAATATAATCAGAACCGACATAACAATAATAATGTAAGGGCATAACAATAACAATAGTGGGCTTCTATGGGGCACAATAATAACAATATGGGGACAACATGGTCACAACAATAACAATAAGGGGCTACAATGACAATAATAATAAGGGAATACACTAGTATTACAGGGACCTAACATGCCCCTCTCCTTAAAAAAAGTGTTGTCCTCAATGCTTGAGTAGTTCTGGATGCTTCTGTATACAATTCTCATCCTCCCATGTGGAATATTGAATGGGTAAGTTCTTCCACTTGATGAGATACTCTGGAATTGATCGATTTCGTAGTTGTCGAGTTCTTGTTTCAGTGACTGCTTCAGGTTCTAATATGATTTTTCCTTCCTCGTCAAGTTCTGGAAATATTGTTTGAACTAGGAGCTTCTCACTTATAACCTTCTTTAAGCATGAAACATGGAAAACTGGGTGCACTCGGGAAGATGCAGGAAGTTCCAATTTGTATGCCATAGTACCAATATTTTACAACACCTTGTACAAACCATAATACTTTTGTGATAATTTATTATCCTTCTTAGCTTGCTTGAGGGACATTTGTTTGTATGGTTGTAGTCGTAGAAATACCCAATCACCTACATCAAAACTTTTTTCACTGCGATGTTGATTTGTTGTTTCATTCTATTCTGCGTCAAAGTTAGGTTATCCTTTGAGAGTTGGAGAACTTTTTTTTGATGTTCCATGTGATCTTCCACTGCTTTAACCTTAGAATTTTCTCTTAAATATGATGCGATGGATGGTGGATGATATCCATAAAGTGCCATAAATGGGGTCATTTTTGTTGCAGTATGGAAGGAAGTGTTATACCACCATTTAGCCAGAGGCAACCATTTGACCCATTGAGTCTGTTTATTAGATACAAAAAAATGAATATCTCCTTCCAAATGTTTGTTCATTACCTTAGTTTTCCCATATGATTGAGGACGATAAGAAGAGCTATGAGCTAATTGAGTACCGAGACAAGAAAATAATTCTGTCCAAAAATTTCCGATGAAAATAGGATCTCTGTCGCTTACAATAATCTCTGGGTTTCCATGTAGCTTTTGAATTGTTTCCATAAATGCAGTAGCAACTATATTGGATTTAAATGGATGAGATAATGCACAAAAGTGTGCATACTTGGTAAGTCTATCAACTACCACCATGATGACACTCTTTCCTTCGGACCTAGGTAAACCTGTGATAAAATCCATTGAAACCTCCTCCCAACGTTGACTTGGAATGGATAAAGTTTGTAATAGACTTGGGGTCTTAATTGTCTCAACTTTATTTCATTGGAAAACCAAATATTCCGCCACAAACTTTTGAATATCAGATTTAAGGCCATCCCAAAAAAATCCTTCTTAACCCTGTGGTAAGTTTTTAAGAATCCTGAATGCCCTCCTAAGGGACAGGTGTGCAATTCTAGAAGAATCTTTTGTTTGAGTTGGGAATTCTTATAGAGGTATAAGCAATCTTTGTACCATAACGAATCATTATTCCAGCTATATGTATCAAATGTATTGGGATCTTGCTGCAACTTTTAAATGAGTTCCCACACTTCTTCATCATTCTTCCATTCATCCCTTGATTTGTTTATCCAATCTAGTTGGATAATAGAAATGACACAAACCAATGGTTCCACATCCTCATCCTTTCTTGAGAGTGCACCTGCAACAACATTTTGCTTCCCTTTTTTGTAGATGATTTCAAAGTCATAACCCAACATCTTTGTGGCCCATTTTTGCTGCTCTTCTAAAGATAATCTTTGTTCTAAGAAGTATTTAAGGCTATCACGATGCTTTTTTACCTTGAAATGTCTTCCCATTAGGTAAGGTTTCCATTTCTTAAGTGCATGTAGTAATGCCAACGTTTCCTTCTCATAAATAGCTTTGTGTAAATACTTTCATTTGATTGGATGAATTTCAGAAGCAATGGGTGTTTCTTCTTGCATTAAAACAACACCAATTCCATTTCCTTAGGCATCACATTCCAAATAAAGGTTTGTGAAGTCTGGCGTAGCTAAGACCGGTGCTTGGCACATTGCCTTTTTAAGATGTTCAAAGACTTTCATTGCTTCCAGAGTCCAAGAAAATGCATCTTTCTTCAGTAATGTTGCTAGAGGTGCTGCTATTCTCCCATAATTCTTAACAAACTTGGATAATACCCTGTCAACCCGAGAAATCCTTGTAGATGCTTTATGGATGTGGGGATTTTCCATTCCTTAATGGCTTTAATTTTTCTAGGGTCTACCTTAACACCTTAATGAGATACAATATGACCCAAATATTCCACCTCTTGTACTCCAAAGAAACAATTGGAGGCTTTTGGATATAATTGTTTCTCCTCCAATAGTTTGAGCACTCTATCAACATGATCCTTCCAAGACTTGCTGTAGATTAGTATATCATCAAAAAATAATAACACAAATTTTCTAAGGAAGGGTTTGAAAATTGAATTCATCAAACCTTGAAATGTAGAAGGTGCATTAGTAAGGCCAAAAGGCATGACCAAAATTCATAATGACCCTCATGAGTTCTAAATGCTTTTTTTGGAATGTCTTCTGTCTTTATTATGATTTGATGATATTCTGAATGAAGGTCCAACTTGGTGAAGTAAATTGCTCCATGCAATTCATCCAATAATTCATTAATGAAAGGAATGGGACATTTATCTTTAATAATGAGCTTGTTGAGCTCCCTATAATCTGGACATATGTGCCATGATCCATCCTTCTTATGCACCAATACTATTGGAGCAAATAAGGAACTTTGACGAGGTTGAATTATACCATCCTCTAGCATTTCTGCAACCATACGTTCAATTTCACTCTTTTTGGGATAGGGATATCTGTGAAGGAATTTAATCAACTAATAAAACACTAATAAAATAAACATCAGAAATATACCCAAACCAGACATGGTGGAAAAGGCCTTAGCCTTGATGTATTCCTCATATTCTCATTATTAAAATAATGTTTATGATACGTATAAATACACGAGGAAGTTTGTCTCAAGATAGTACATCTACCTTGGACACTATGGTTAAGAAAATATCTCAACCAAACACTAATCTAGGATCCTAACTAGTTGGAGAGAATCTCTCAACCAACTAGGCCTAAACTGACTCCTAACCATGAGGAACAAACTCAATCTAGAAAGGTAGGAACAAATCCTAACTTTCATGATTTAATTAATTTAATATTTTTGGACTTATTATTGTTTTTAATGTGAGAGTGAGGCTAAAATTCCCCCCCTCAATGATAAGTCCAAAGTAAGAATCTAGTACCATCTCCAAGTCCTCATGCTGAAACTGTTGATCCTCAAAAACACTGCCTGAAAAACCGCCAAAGCTCGATGCTAAAAGAACTCCAATCTGAAGAGAACATGAATCAACTACAAGTCTGATTCATCTCTGAAAGTTGCTTGACAACTCCATCATGTGCCAGATCCATTTATCCTTCAATCAACATCCTTTGTCCACTGACAAAATGTTGATGATGCCCACTGGCGAATTTTCTTTGTCCATTGATAAAATATTGAGAATGCCCACTGGCGAATTTGCTGATGTCAAAACTACTCTCTGTGGTTTGTTTAAAATTGCTCACTACTGCTTTTGTTGTTGAACGCCCACTAGGGAATTTGTTGATGTGAAACTACCCACTGGCTACTTGATGTTGATGATGGCAAAAGTTGTTGATCGCCCACTGGCGAATTTGTTAATGATTCCCACTGGATGCTTTGTCGATGCCCACTGGCTGATTTGATGAATACTTCCCACTGGCTACTCTTTCTAAAGTTTTTGAGACTTTCAGTCTGACAACCACCTTCAATTCCATTTTCACTTCCCCCCTTTGTCAGCTGAAAGGAGAGACAATCATTTGCACTTGATTTCTGAACTCCCCCCCTTCAGGTGTAGGAGAGTTTCTTCTTTTTAATGTGGAATTGGTCTTCATGTGAGACTGAATCCTTGGGTAACACATAGACAACTGTTTGATTGATCTTCATTATGGGTGGTTGATTTCACTTGTAGAATCTTTCGTATGAATGATTTTTCTTGCCACAATGGTGACAAGGATGGAGGTCCAAGCATTTACTCTCGATATGGCCATTTCGCTTACAATGGTTACACTTAACCATATTCTGAGTATTGTCAAGAAATCCAACACTTACAAATTGAACTGGTTTTGAGAAATCTGGAACAAACAAAGCGTTTTCTTTATTGTATCCTAGACCATGTCAATCTTTGTTGAAGGATATTTCTTTCCAAGGCGTGATCACTTTCTTGGAAAGACTATCATGTTGTTGTTCTTCATACTTGCTGCTACTGCTAGCATTCTGCCCTTGATTTATTAAATATGTTGTATCACATTAGGCATCAATCATGAATAGTTCATCAGTTTGACATGCTGCATCAAACTGATCAATTTGATCTTTGGTACTACTTGTTGCATCATTTAATAGTGCAACTGATTGGATGAGATCATTGATGTCACAACTTATATCAACCTGTTTACTTAGATCATCTGTGTTGCAACCTTCATTAATATGTTGAATAAGATCGCTTGTATCACAACTTTCATTTGTTGTCGGGATGAGGTCTTCTGTGTCACAACTTACATTTGTCTTCTCCACACAATGTGCATTTAGTAAATCTTGCTTTTCACTTAACTTAATTTGAAGTGCATGAATGAGTTTTTCTTTCACTTCGAGCTCAATTTGAAAGTCTTTCACTTCTTCTAATGTACTAGTCATTTGATTGATTAAGGTTTGATTCTGCTTCAACTTCCATTCCAGTATTTCAACTTTGTTCTGTAACTCATGATTGCAATCTTGCAAATCTTTAATCTCCAGTTTTTCACTTTGAAGACGTTTTCCTCCTTTACCCATTATGACTTTTGACACGCTCGCTTGTACTGGCGAGCTTGATTTTTCTGGATGCTTGCTTGTAACACTTGCGGGATTTGAAGATCTCGCTCGCTTGAATTCTTGAACTTGTGTGCCTGATTTAGTTTATTAATGGAATGGTAGAACTCACGCTCGCTTGAATTTTGTACTAGGATGAGGGTGTCGGATACCACCGAAAATGCACCCAATGTTTACAATGACAAGTTCAAATGATATTGACTCACTTGAAGAGAATTGACTCACTTAATTGACTCAGTTGAGGAGAATTCACTCACTTTACCTCCTATAAATTCACAATTTGGGTGTCGGTTTCGACCGAGAATGCACCCTTACAATTTTATTTAAATTTGTTTACAAGTTAACTTACAAATTATGATTTTGCAAGTTACACAATGACCAATTGTCGTTGAATGTTGATGTAGTCTTTTGAAATGCATGAGTTTGTAGTTGCATTAACTTGATTGTCTTGCATGAATTCGCTTGTTGATGTAGAATGCTGATGTTGCCAACTTTGATTATGTGTTGTAGTTGCACAAATGCATGTGATTGTTTGTGCTTGATTGAGTGCTCGTTGTAGCTTCTTGATTGCTTGTAGGTTGCTTGATTACATAAGCTTGAAGAGAAATTATTATGTGCATGCATTTGTTTAATTTGTTGTGTACTCCATGTGTACCATATTACAAAGAGAGTGTCAAAAATTGACACAAAACATAAGCAACATCAAGAATCATGCACTACACAAGGTGTTCCTAAGATCCCCTTATTCAATTTCAGGCGGATCTAGGACACTTCAACACTGCAAAAAATATGTCTTTATTAAGTATTTGAGTACATCAACCTTTCATCTTTACTACATCTTCGTTGAAACTTCTCAAGCACAAAGTTTGAGAACTCCTTGGAGGCAAATTGTCTTCAAAAACCTGGATGTTCACTCACTCAATCTTTCTCAAAGTAAAAAATTACTTTGGATTACAACAATGACTTTTTCTTTTAAAAATATTCCCTTATCACTCCAAATTTACAAAATATGCATCTTATGACTCCACAAAATCACTTATTACTCCATTACATAAAGAATTACAAATACTCCTTATCTCTCCAAAATGTACAAAAATCACTTCTTACTTCTCACTCCAAAAAAACTTGTCACTCCAAAATATTAAAACATACCCTTATTATTACAAAAACATCAATTCAAAACTAAAAATAAGAAAACACACCTTATTTCTCCATTAAAAATCTTTAATAATCAACTCCTTTTTTTGTTTTTTTAAGTTCCATTAAATTTTTTAGATGAAGTCACTTTAAAATGTGAATTAACCTCTGAAATCACTTTTAAAAAGTGAATTAATGTTTCAAAATTTAAACTTTAAGCATATAAAAAACCATACATATGTATTTAGTTGGAGAAATAAATTACACACCATCATTTTTTAGAGAGACGCATCATTTCCAAAATGGATTCCACGCTGTGCTCAACGCTGGTCTTTCTTTTTAGCTAGTTTCTCCATGATGTTGGCTTATTTTCAGTACATTCCATTGTGTGTGAGAATCCCATAGCAGTTACTATTACAAACAAAAATTAATACTTCATGCAGATGCATGCATGTAGTGGCAGTGGGGCCGAGATACTTGAAGCCGAATTTGACCAGCATTCATTTGAAGATTTCGTCCAGGTAACCCACATCAAGTCAAAAGGTAAAAAATAGGCTTCTTCTTTCCCAAATGAATATGTCGAGGCCGCTATTTCTTAAACGAAGTATCTCTCAATAGAATCTAGCAGAAAATATAGTCCGCAACTTATAGAGGTGAATTCTATAGCTGGGAGCTTTCCCAATCCTCCATTTTTCAACGATGGAAGGGTGAAGAACAAGTAATTGTCGCGAGTCTTGGACCAAATCTACAAGAAACATATTATTACCTTCTTGAATAGCTGTGTTGAATGTCCTCAGGCCTTGACATCAAAGAAGAGCGTGCCCCACATGCGTTGTTTTTGTTTTTGTTTTTTTTTAAATCCCATCAAGGTTTGATACCCTTTGACAATAGGGTTTTTTTTTGGAAGTCAAATTTCTATTCATAGTTTCAAAAGGAAATACATCAGAGGAAAATGTAGGTAGTCTCATCCCGACCAGGTTTGTTGACTACTGCCGAAAGCATATGATAATGAAACAAAAAGATAAAGAGACACACACTCCACAATTTCAAAGGCCATAGGCCCCAGTAAACAGAGAGAACATATAAAACACCTGTATCCATGTGTTGATGCCTCGAAAATCGCTGCAACAACATTGGGGGATAACCACCCGGTCCGGACCTTAAAAGCAGCTCCTTTTCCGTTTGGTGTGGTGGCTCCGACTGTTCATCTAGGTCCAGTTACCTTTTCCGTTTGGTGTGGTGGCTCCGACTGTTCATCTAGGTCCAGTTACCTTCTCCCTATTGCTATTGGTTTATAA
>APFE030620418.1:0-13529 GCA_000404065.3 Pinus taeda | reverse complement strand
AAATCTTAAAATAATAGATAATTATTTTATTTAAAGAGTTTTTTAGATATGATTTTATAATTTTCTATCCTTCAAAAGTAAATCTAATATTTAAAATAACATCTTTTATAAATCTATAAAAATATTTGGTTTGAATCTCAACACTTATTATTTTTAATTTGTTATTTTATTCTTTATAGGTTATTGTGATAGCAAATATCAAAAAGACAGAAAAGTTATAAGCTTTAGGGTTTGAGCATATAGCATATCATATTTAATGACTTAAATCTTAAAATAATTATTATATAAATTCACAGTGATTAACTAATAAAAATAAAGACAACTTCATTAGTAATTGCATAGTTGTAAGAATCTTACATTGTATAAAGAAACTTATTTATAAATTAGGTAAATTGTAAATTGATGTGCTCCCAAATTTGATCCAATTTGAGTTTAGGAATGACTTTCCAACCAAACAACCGTCAATCAACACAAATGAGAGCTTCCGAGTTCCTATTCATAAATACCTTATAAGCTTTTCCATCAAATTCTCAACAAAAATATATCCCACTTCCTTCAACTTCATTAAATATATTTTCTTTATCCATCCATGCAAACAAGCTCCATACATGAAAAAAAAGACATAGATTTATTATATAATTTATTTTTTCCTTGACTTTTTCATATTCAACTATTCCTTTTTCACTTTTTTTATTCTTTTTCTTTATTATTCTTCCTCTTATTATATTATTTATTTTTAAACTTGATTTATTATTATATTTCTTATTTTTTATTTTTAGTATAATATATATATATATATATATATATATATATATATATTATATTATTAGAATAATTATTTAATTATATAATATAGGATATTACATATTGTTGTTGTAGTTAAATAGCGAAAATTATACCTCTGGTATCTTTTAGATTATTAGATAAAAATAAATTTTAAAAATTTGAAAATTATACCTACCATTTAAGTGGGTATAGATATTTCTTTCAATGTAGTTTGTATCACAACTTGAATCACACAAAATAAATGCTGGAACATAAAATATGTTTTCGACTTAACGGATGGGTTAGGGTTAATGGAAAAGAATAATTATATTTTAACTTGCAATTATTTCTAAAATCAGTTTCTATTTTTCACCGACGGAATTGTATCAAACTTGCAATTATTTCCAAAATCAGTTTTTATTTTTAGGTGAGGGAAATATATCAAATGGTAAGGAAAGCTCAGTACTTTAAATTTTCAAATATTTTAATTTTGGTTGGTTTTCTTATAAAATGACAAATTATTTCACAAATATATGAAATGGATGAAATTGATAGTATAAATCTTGCAATTGCATCCCAAAGTTATTGCAAAAAAAATTGAGAAGGTTATAACATGGTGTACATGGTGCAAACGCTACAATAAGATTTTCAAGTTTATGGTCCAATCAATTGTTTGAAAAATTATTTTTGCAATAATATTGAAAAATAAATATTTGTTTTTCAAAGTTAAACATTATAAGTTATATTGGTCAATGCTAAATTAATAGTGGTCATGCAAATCTAGACTCTTGCCTTGGGGTGACTCATAAGATAAGGGGTTGAAACTTATTTCCAAAAGATTTTTTTTTTTTTCTCTTCAATGAAATTGATTAATTAAAAAAAAAAGTCATGTTTTCATTTGAAGTGAATCCTATTTTTTTGAGGAATGTGGTTTTGATATGTTATGGTATTGACCCATAGTATTGTAATAATGCTTAATTCCATGTTAACAATCTCCATGGTAAAGTTGGAGTAAATCTCTATGGTTAAGAATTTTGTTCAATGTATTTTTTGAAATTTATATATGTTTAATTTATATATTAATTTTTTTTATAATTAATAATAATGATAATTGAAATAAACTTATAAATTAGTGAATTTTTATGAAATGTGAAATGTATAATTAGGTAAGTGTTTTGATGCTTATTATGAACTGAAACATATATCCTTTAATAGTCATTTAATTTATAGTTGCATTAGTAATATTGAACTCTTAGTAATTATTGTTGTTTTACTATGTTTTTCTTGTTACATGTATACTTTAGGCTTGATTGTAGGGAAAAACTCCATAGTTAAGCACACTTGAGCTAGAGGCAATTTGGGATGGGTGATGTCATGCCCCTACCTTGGCGGTAGTCTTTCAACTGCACAAACCGGAGTGCGGCACCACCGCCTAATTTCTTTTCACCAATACTCTCAAATGTGGACTACGCCCAACATTCCATACTTAGTTTATTTTTCACTTTCTAAGTATAAACATTCATAAAACAATGGAAACATTCATTTACACATCTTTCATCATCATTATTACTTTACACATATGCACCGCAGAAATATAATGGGAGGGGCAACTCCCTGAAGATGAGTCTGCCCACAATAATAATGATAATAGTTCAAATATACAAAATCAACTCTTGGAGAGGAACCCCAACTTTCTTCTCACAAAAATAGTGATTTTCACAATTCGGCCTCCAACCGTGCAGCCTACCCGAAATGTCGTTTGGAGGGCCCGCCCTTCATTGGGTTGAGTCACCCAACTCACCAACTGTCGTTCACCAACTGGTCCATTCAGCAAAACTTGTGGGTCGTTCAGACCTGCCCGCGCACCCACCATGACTCGACCTTCATCCATCGTTCACCCAAGCTCGTTAGCTCGTGTAGGCCTGCCCACGACGCTCACCAACTCGGCCTCGGCCCATTGTTCCACTCGAACTCCCGTTCATGTTGTTGCGGCACACCACCCACCCAGGTCACCTACCCGACTCACAATGGCCACGATTGCACCACCCAACCGAGGGTCGCCCTGCCCAACTCATCACGGTGCCCACACTACCAACTCGCTCGCCTATCATGCAGACTGCCTGTGGCTCGTCCACCCGCCTGCCTATCCGCTTGCGGCTCATCTGCCAGCGCACTTGCCTGCAGCTCGTCCACTTGCCTACTTGTAGTTCGTCTACCCATCTGACCAGCTTGCAGCTCGTCTGCTCGCTCGACCTGCCTACGGCTCGTTTGCTCGCCCGACCTGCCTACGACTTCGCCCATTCAGCACTTCTGCGACTCTTCTAACCTGGCTCAGTGCTTCGGTCAGGGTACCCTCCTGTACCTTGCCCTTTGCCTTATGCATCTAACTTCTTCACCTCGCATATCACCCTTGACTTGCTTGTTAGACTTGTAAGACTTGAATTGTTGTCTTCTCCATCCACTCGGCCACCAATATATACCAACTGCCATGGATAACTCGTGGGTCGGCCCGCCCAGGCCGACCTGCCCATTTGGCCAACTCGCCCACAACACTACGTCGGCTCGCCCACACCGTCGCTCCGTCAAGTCCACATGCCAAACTCGCACGGTACAAGGTGACCTTCGCGAAGTTCGTCATACTTAGCTGAATTTCCAATCCTCGGTTTTTCGACACCTCCATTGGCTCGTCGCGTTCATGCCTTGGGCGCCTTTAACCAATTGCCCCAGCTCGTCGCTTTGCTCCAACTTGTCCCATCGTTGCAACGAAACATCGCAACCAACGTGCTCGCTCACCGACTTGTCGCGCCCACTCGTCGACTCGTTGCACATTGCATCCACAACTCGTGGGCTTGACACGTGAGGTCTCGAGAAGTCATGGTTAGGTGATGCAAGCCCCAGAAGTAATTATTGACTCTATTTGATTCATTTCACTAGTTTCAATCTCACTTCTTCACCCCTGTGAGCTTCACCCGATGCTATAAGTGCTAAGTGGACTATTAAAAAATCATGAGAAATTAGTCACTTACAACTATTTCTCATGAAAATGGTCATAGATAAATCACTTACTTAACACAGTTGAATTCCAAAAGATGATATCTAATGTAAGATATATTATGAAATAAGTGTTTTGATGTCTATTATAAATTAATCTCTATAAATATTTATCAACCTTTAAATTTATCTCGAAAATTAAATCAAATTAAATTCCTTAAAATAGAAAAAATCTTCAAATTTTAGATTATATAAAAAAATGGCGTCCTATAACATTTTATCTCTCCATACATAGATAAATTTTAAAATTAAAATAAATTTTAAAATACTTTTATGAATATATGATAATCTAAAACTTACCATAGCACTAATCACAAAACCAACTCTTGATAACAGAGTTCGATTTGAATAACATTGAGAATTTGGCGCTCTATTGGCTCAAAGCCTAATAGAACTTTTACGACACCCTACCCTAACTAAAACGAGACGTCAATGGCATGCTTGTCAAGTGCACCATTCACCCTAACTAAGAAGGCACGTTAACATCATGCTTGCTAGCTGCTCCAGTTTACATGATCACTGGTTTTTTTTTGTTAACAATGTCGATAAACTAAAAATATTTTTGCTTTAGCAGCAGAGTATGGCTATTCCTGGTTTCACCCTAAGTAAGAAGGCACGTTAACACCATGCTTGCCAGCTGCTCCAGTTTACATGATAACTGGTTTTTTTTGTTAACAAGGTCGATAAACTAAAAATATTTTTGCTTTAGCAGCAGAGAGTATGGCTATTCCTGGTGTGGGAATTTACATGCTGGAACGGGAAGCATAACTTCGAAAGAACTTCAGAGTTTCTTGAACAGCAAACTGTGCATAATGGAAGATGCAATCACTCTATTGAGACAAGCAAATCAACAAAATTGCAGAAACCCTTACAAAACCAGAGGACAAGATGGGCAGAAAATTTGGCATACAGCTGGAAGATCACTTCGCAGGTCCAATCGTTGTTGAGAAATAACCACTATAACCAATCAACCAGCTGATCCCAAGTCAGTTGATCGTCCACGTTGTCTCATTTCTCTGACATTGTCAATACTGATAGCAGTACTCTCTGAATTTAGCTGTTAATATTGCTCAGGTTGAAAGAATGTTTGAGACAGCAAGGTCATGGAAAATTTCAGTGTTTATAGTAGAACTATAGCCGTTGGGATATTTAGTTTCAAAAGTAAAATGGAACCCCACACTGGACTTCAAGGGTGTACTTTTGTGCATATTGCGTACAGTTAATCCTTATAAATGGGGTCGTAGTTTAATATATCTATCCTTTTAAAAATTATAAAATACCAAAATTCAATACATTTAAAACTTTAGTTTTTAAAAAAATTATAAAACTTTAATTAAAATTAACAAAGAAAAATACTCCGAAAAATTATTTATCTATTAATTAGACTTCCCAAATTAATAATTATTATAATATTAAGCCTATACATAAACAGTGCAGATATATAACTAATTAATACAGATTGATGACTAATCCAAGTTAAATAGCATCCTCACAATTGAATTTTATTTAATATTTTATCCTGACAACTATTTTTATTTAAAGTTTATTCTTTTCTTTTTATTAATTTTTCCTAACTTTATTATTAATATCAGTAAACCAATTTTATAACTATATTTATAATATTTTATTAAATAGAATTTATTACTAATAAATATTAAATAATTCTCTTTTAGATTTTCTAGCTACCTAATCTCCAACTTTTAGTCCTCAACTGCTAGTTTTAAACCTAGACAATGATGCATCCTTACTATTTATTCATGAAGATTGTATGAGTTTTTCCACCTTATCCAACCGCTAGTTTTAACAATAAATTGATTAACTACTAATTCAATGATATAATAAATACTAGCAATTGTCCCAAAAGGTACAAAGAGAGGCCGATAGGATTTTTAAATTGGAATTGTTGAATTTTTCTAGAAGAGATGTTGGTTCAAGTATCTTTCTAGTTGTACTCTTTGATCCTTTGTTAATATGGAATCAATAGAATTTTCGTCAGAGTAGACTACTTTGATCCAAAACACCCAAAAGAACATAATAAACCCTGAACACGTCAAATATAAATCAGGAGCACTCTTCCTAAGAAGAAGAATAATAAGTTGTACTATGACTTCTCAGATACTAGGAGAATAACTTGTCAAATATTTCAACCGGAGGCATTGGAGCTTTGTGCAAGGGTAAGTTACTACCAGTCCAGTTAAAATTTTATTCAAGAGATTCTAAGTGCTCTGCTTCTGATTTGCAAATTTAAGTCTTTTATCTTTTTAACATTAACAAGGATATTTACATTAACAATACATGAAAATACAAAAATGCCCCTCATACATTTAAGTGAAGGATATTCTTGATTTGTAATGCATTTGTCCAAAGACATGCTGATAGCTTGATATATTCAGCCCGATATAGAGGAAAGTAGTTTCATTATAGTATATACAAAGGTTCAACAATGTACTAAATGATGGGTAAAGCATTTGAGTTTAGAGATGAACTGAAACCTTTTAAAAATTGGAAGAAGAGTTTTCATACTCCTCGTTATCTTCATCCAGTCCTTTTCGGTTGTCTGACCAATACTGTAGTATGCATTTTTTCCATACGTTGGAACCCCTTGGGCTCCCTTTGTAGTCTTTAAAGATTTCAATTATATCCCAGATTCTGTCCACCTACTGCAGTTGTGTCACATTTTGTCTGCGACTTGCCCCATCCTGTCGTTGATGGAGGTGACCTTTAAGCTGTTGCAATTTAGATATCGAATTATCAAAAGATGTGTTTGACTGCTTGTAGACTGTGGTTGACCTTCTGAATCTATTCTAGAGATTGGGGGCAGCATGAGGAAAGTGCTCCCTTGAAACACAAGAAGCTTGTTCAAGTGGCTCTGACACCATAAGGAATTTGAGATGAAGAGGAAGCTTGCCTTCAAGCAGTTAATGTAATCATGACAATTACTTGCCAATTTTCTCTCCTAGCTACTACATTATGGCCCAGTTTGCCGCACCTGGTTGTTAACATTATATGTTAAAGGAAAATCTAATTGGACAAGTACCTTCATAGTTGATTTGTTAATGCTTTCCAAATTAATCTTATAGGATAGAAGTTCCCCCTACATTTTAAATTAGATTTTAGGTATATATGATAGGTTGGAGGATCTTGTTCATGTTTTTTTTGGACTATGCTTCTTCTTGCACTATAGTAGTGAGCATCAACCTCTATCAAAAAGTGACACTACTTACTTTGTTGTGTGTCCGACCAACTTCATATAAACAGGCATGACAGTTAAGCTGGTCTCCTTGTGGGAGTATACAAGCCAATTTTTGTGGGATTTAAAACCTGGAAGCAGCTTTAACAATGCCCATTTTCACTAACCTGGCTTGCCTCTTGTGGCTGGTTCCTGTAATGTTATTGTCTAGCCCTTCCAACTATTGTTTATAAACATCAGAAACTAGCTATCTGGCAAGCATGTCTTCTTTAGTTCCGATTCTCTGATCTAATGAAATTGACATCTTTCATGAAAGTGCCCTTTCATTGTTGTGATCTACACAGCCAGTTCTGATCCAAAAGTTGTTAATTCTCCCAACAATTTATTATTTTCCTTTGTGAAATGTTTCTTGATTCCAATTTTTCCATAAGAAGGAGATGCCTATCAGTTTGATCATATTCCACTCTTTTTACCTTTCATATCACCTATTTATCCCTAGAAAGGACCCTTTTCTAATGAGGGGCAACAAAAAGTACTTTGCTCAACAGCAATCCATGTCCTTAAAACTTTGGTAACCTCGCAGTTCCACATACTACACTTAACCATTTCTGACTTGTGACAAACCATATAACATCCATTTTTAAAGCCAGTATGATGTAGCTGATCCACAAATGCTAAACTGCTATGAAGAACCATCCATCCAAGTACACTTCAGAGTTAAAAGAAGAACTTGAATTGTTATTTGGCAATACACTGGGATACAAGGTCCATGAGTTGCTTATCTTTATTCTTGGAAGTTAAGATAATTATTTGCTTTCAAGTTTCTTGTAGTATTTGTGGACCTGTAGGAGAGCACTCAACATGAATTTCTTTTGTCGTTTTCTATCCTAAATTTCCATAGAACAGTGAAGGATTTTAGCTTCTAATTTTTGGTTTTGCATTTTATATAAGTCGGTTGCTTTTACTTGCTTGCATAATTTTGAAACAGTAATGGAGTAAATGAACATTGTTTAGAACTTGAGTGTTGTAACAACCTCAGTAATCTAAAATAAATTATTTGTGTGCCACAACAGCAATATTGCTTATTTATTTCTTTCTTTATGTTATTTTCAGCCTTTTCTAAGAGTTGTGCTTCCACTTCCACATTGTATCATACTGATTGTACTCTTTTTCAATTGATTGTACTCTTTTTCAGTTCCATTGACCTACTTATGTGATCATTTGTTGGACATTAATGAATTATCATATCTTTAACAAATTTTAATTTTAGTTTAAACAGTTGTGAATACTCTAATGCTTACTTTCTTTGGACACCGTAGAAAGTTGTTGCTGCATCAGGGGATATGCGCAAAGCTCTTCATGTTTGCAGGCAAGTCGGTTGCTTTTACTTGCTTGCATGTTTTTGAAACAGTAATGGAGTAAATGAACATTGTTTAGAACTTGAATGTTGTAACAACCTCAGTTATCTAAAATAAATTCATGCTGAGAACTGGCTTTTGAATTTTCAAGCATAGAGACATAATGAGAGAATTTCAAAAGAGGAATTCCCTCTGCTTTTTATAAAGAGCAGCAAGCATTGATGAATGAAAATCACTCTATATCACTCATTCTTTCTTGGAGGGCTATTGATTATTTTGTATTGTGCCATGGTCTTTTATTTGTGTGCCATAGCAGCAATATTGCTTATTTATTTCTTTCTTTATGTTATTTTCAGCCTTTTCTAAGAGTTGTGCTTGCACTTCCACACTTCCACATTGTATCATACTAATTGTACTCTACTTCAGTTGATTGTACTCTTTTTCAGTTCCATTGACCTACTTATGTGATCATTTGTTGGACATTAATGAATTATCATATCTTTAACAAATTTTAATTTTAGTTTAAACAGTTGTGAATACTCTAATGCATGGTGTCTTCAGGACCTCAAAATTTTGGACCTCCGAAAAATAATTTAAAACAAGTTGTATATCAATAAACTTTTCCATGTATGCATACATTCTTCATATGCGAATACAGTCTATAATGATATATGTTGTATACCCATGTCTAAAATGTCTATAACGATATATGTTGTATACCCATGTCTAAAATGTGGAGGATATTTTTGTTTCTTATAATGCTTCTAAGCAGATCTATTATTTAACAAAACCACTGATTATTCTTCCAAGTTTTGTCACAGAGAAATAAATATATGGTGACATAAACATGGAACATTAGCTAGTAATCTATCCTCTCCCTAATTCAGAAGTCTATCCAGAGGTGATGGTTGTTTGTGCTTGCAACCCCATCAACCATGTTAGCTCTCATGGGATTAATAACTATATTATCTTCCCAATACAAAGATTTGTGACAATCATCTTCTTTTATAGGATTCTGTTTACTAAATCTGGAAATGGCTACCCCAGATATTTTTGCAGCCACTCACTAAAGCTAGCTATTTCAAAAATTACTTCTGCAGTGAGACAACACAGTGGTTTGAGCTTCTTAACCTAGACAATCAGGCCTATCTATATATTTGATCAATATCTCAAAACAAGGTCTCAACAACCTCAAATTCTATGAACCAAATTTCTTCAGAGTGGTGACAAGGGGATCCCTTTGAAGCCAACAATTGTCCATAAGAGAATCAGCTAAATATATAGATGATGTGACTAGAAATATCTTAAAACTGCAGGCTATTTTGTACTCTTCTCTTCAATCCCATCAGTGATTTCTTCAGCAGCTAATGGCACAGTTTTAACCTGCTCACAAAAGCAAACATTCACAAAATCACATTAGCTTCTCCCAATTCTCCCAATCTAGTAATAAGCAGGCCAAGATGACCATAATACCCACCAACGAATCAAGTGTTTCAACAGCACTAACTAGATCTCTGTACTTCAAGGCGTAGAACATCTCAAGATAGCGGCGTGTCTTACGTCTTTCAAGTTTTGATACATACTTCCAAAAGCCATAAACTCCAGCTAGTGTCATTAGTCTCTCGAAATATATCTGCCACGTATACTTGCAAAAGATCCACTCCCAACACCAGACTGAATCATCTACACTACAAAAAATTCTAGTCTAATCCTAAAGAGACTGTCACTGTTGTCCCCTCAGCAATGCAACTTACAAAATGCAATGGATAGCATTTGCACTTCAATGTGAAGCGGTGGTAAAACAGACTGATAACTACCACATAACAAAACAAACTTGGTTATAAGAAGGAAACGAAGAGATAAATTAGCCATAAAATGAGACCCTACACTTACCTTTCATAGATGCTGGTTACCTTTCATAGATACGCTGTAAACCAGCATTGGAGATCCTGTCCCAGTAACCGGGATCTGTCTTGCACCTCTCAAAAAATTCAGCAATGCATTCACTTGCATTATCCCCGTGGTAGGGATCAATATGAAATCCAGACACCCCATCCACAATAATTTCAGCAGGACCTCCATTACATGTTGCAAATGTAGGAAGACCGCATGCCATTGCCTCAACAACAGTAAGTCCAAAAGCTTCATATAGTGCAGGCTGAAACATAACCAAGACAACAAACATTGGTGTCAGTGATAGATGCGATCCATTTTTAGAGGAACGATAATTGTAGAACGTTCACCAAGCATAATTAGCATTTGATAGGATCATAGATAAGAAATTGAAATCCAATTGAACCTTTAGGTGAAGGATCCTAACTTGAGGACAATTAGAAGGAAAAATCTAACCTGTAAAAAGGCACCCCTTGTGTCACAGATGTAGCGGTAAAGTTCACCATTTCGCACTCTATTCTTTTGTGCACATATCCATCGGAACTGACCATTCAGGTTATACTCTTCAATAAGTGTATGCATTTTTTCAATTTCAGCCACTTCTTCTCTATCTTTGGACTTTGATGGGTCAAAAGCACCAGCAACCACAACAAGGTTAACCAGCTCCCTCAAGCATTTGTTCTTTGCAAACCATTCAACCAGTCCTGTCATATTTTTCACCCGGTCGAGTCTTGCCATAGAGAAGATAATGGGTTTTTACAAAATATTCGTGCATGTCTGTGCTGGTTGGTTGAATAAGACTGGCATCATGCAGCACAGTCACTCTGTTTTTTGACAGAAACACCGCGCAGAGGCTGAACAAGTCTCTCGATCGATCAGAGACAGCAAATGCCCGCCCGCTCGCCTCTTTGCATGGGCTCTCAAGGATGCCTTCGAATACTGTACAAAAATTGGATTCAAAACATTTAGGTGATTACAGTTTTAAGGAGGTCATAAATAAAATTATTGGATTCTATTCAACTATTTGTATCACAGATTTGGGATTCCCATTGTCCGGGAAAAGTAAGGTTGATTTGCCTTGTCGTAACATTGAAACTGGCCAATTCAGGTGCCGTTGCTTTCAGGATCTGAGGGATACCTCAGCTCCTCACAAGTCCCCACTCCAGCTTGAATTTCCTGCGTGTATGACAAACTTGCATTCTCCCATGCGATTATGACATCTTGAATTACCTGCGATTGATTGAATCCTATCCCATGCAAATATGAAATCATATAAATACGTTTAGCCTAGAAATTTTTGTGCATTCAAAAACTGAAGCAGGGCATGTACCAATTCATAATTAGGCAATTTCTGTGGATTCAAAAACTGAAGCAGGTGCCCATGCATAGAAATTTACCTAATCTACCTGCGATTGATTGAATCCTATCCCATGCAAATATGAATTCATATAAATACGTTTAGCCTTGAAATTTCTGTGCATTCAAAAACTGAAGCAGGGCATGTACCAATTCATAATTAGGAAATTTATGTGGATTCAAAAACTGAAGCAGGTGCCCATTCATATTTACGCGTTTAGCCTGGTAATTCAATATATGCTAGAACAGAGCTAATTGCATGAAATGATTACAAAATCATATTAATTCTAATTCTTGCAGTGTATGCCAATTACTAAACCAATCTAATGTAACATCTGTGTGAAGGTTACGTGTACAGAAATTTGCATACCTGGGATTGAGAAGGATATGGGTGGATATCTCCTCATTCACATACCTTTCGCTCCGGTGATGTCCGTCTACCTTGAGAAAATTGATGTGATGTATGTTTACCTTCAACTCCCCGTACCGCGCAACACAACAACACGCAAACCAGACCAGACCAGACCATACCATACCAGACAACAAAAACTCATACAGAGACCAGACAAGACTACACAAAACTCATACAGGGACCACCAGACTCACAAACATACATGACATGGAGCTCCAAGACAAGACTCATACAGCGAAGCGCAGTAGCCATGGGAGGAGGAGGAGCAGATTCCTAAAAGGCAAAGATTGGGACAAGGATCGGAAACAAATATGGGCTGGTTTATGGTCATTCAAGGCACACCTAAAAACATGGCATGCAAATATGAATTCATATAAATACATTTAGCTTAGAAATTTCTGTGCATTCAAAAACTGAAGCAGGGCATGTACCAATTCATAATTAGGCAATTTTTGTGGATTCAAAAACTGAAGCAGGTGCCCATGCATAGAAATTCACCTAATCTACCTGTGATTGATTGAATCCTATCCCATGCAAATATGAATTCATATAAATACGTTTAGCCTTGAAATTTCTGTGCATTCAAAAACTGAAGCAGGGCATGTACCAATTCATAATTAGGCAATTTCTGTGGATTCAAAAACTGAAGCAGGTGCCCATTCATATTTGCGCGTTTAGCCTGGTAATTCAATATATGCTAGAACAGAGCTAATTGCCTGAAATGATTACAAAATCATATTAATTCTAATTCTTGCAGTGTATGCCAATTACTAAGCCAATCTAATGTAACATTTGTGTGAAGGTTATGTGTACAGAAATTTGCATACCTGGGATTGAGAAGGATATGGGTGGATATCTCCTCATTCACATACCTTTCGCTCCGGTGATGTCCGTCTACCTTGAGAAAATTGATATGATGTATGTTTACCTTCAACTCCCCGTACCATGCAACACAACAACACGCAAACCAGACCAAACCATACCATACTAGACAACACAAAACTCATACAGAGACCAGACAAGACTACACAAAACTCATACAGGGACCAGCAGACTCACAAACATACATGACATGGAGCTCCAAGACAAGACTCATACAGCGAAGCGCAGTAGCCATGGGAGGAGGAGGAGCAGATTCGTAAAAGGCAAAGATTGGGACAAGGATCGGAAACAAATATGGGCTGGTTTATGGTCATTCAAGGCACACCTGAAAACATGGCAGAAGCAGTTATTTTAGCACATGCAAATTTTTTGAGTTAATCAGTTGCGAGTGAAACAACAGCTGTATTGGCGGTTGCGGAAAACAGGGAGGCCAGGTGTCAGCTTGAGAATGAAAGGGATGACGAAGGTCCCTTTCAAAGGAAGGCCTATCGGCCTAAAAATAATTAACTATTAAAATTAAACATAACCATACACAATCATGCTTAGCATGTGACATTTCTAAAAGGCAAAATGTATTATAATTCATGTGTTAAATAAGATAGTGAGAAACTTATCATAATTT
>APFE030620417.1:0-14015 GCA_000404065.3 Pinus taeda | reverse complement strand
CACGTGGTTTGATAGGGATGTCTATTTCTCCTGATCTTAGATTCCATATTGCAGAACTTGATACTCCTCATGAAGCACTGGAACAAATCACTAAAGTTTTTGGGATTAAAAATGAAATTAGAGCCCATCAACTTGAAAATGAGTTGCTTACATTGGATCCTAATAATTTTTCTTGCATTGAAGATTTCTTGTCCAAATTCAAGACCCTTAGATATCTCTTGGAAGGTGTTAAGGTTAAGAAAGAAGATAATAACCTTATTTATTCCATCCTTACTAATTTGGGACTAGCCTACTCTGTATTTGTTTCCACCTTCCATTCTACAAGGGAAGCTTTCATTTGTCAAGGAAAAGACTACAAGGCCCCTTCCTTTGACTCTTTTTGTGATTCTTTAATAAGAGAACAAGAAAAACTCTTACACCTTGGTCTTCTTAATCTTGGAAACTCTTCCAAGAAAGCGTTAGCCCCCCAGCAGCAACCAAATTTAAAGAATCCTAAGAAGTCATATCCCAAAAAGAATGGTCCTAAACCAAACAAGGGTCCTAAGCAAACTCAGTCTCAAAATGAAAGATCATTTCAGCAAAATGATAAGACCAATAAAAACAAATGGAAGAATACTGATAGACATTGTAACTTTTATAATCGAGATGGCCACTTAGAATCTAAATGCTTTAAGAAGATGGAAGCCTTGGAAGCCGCAATGAAGAAACATAACATCCATGTGGAGCATTCTTCTACTTCAACTTCAACTTCATCTTCAGGAATGGAACTTTCTGCATGTCGTTGTCAATCATCTCAGTCTGGTTATGCATTAAATGTATCTTCTTCTTCTCATTCTCATGAGTGGCTCATTGATTCTGGAGCCTCTTATCACATGGCCAAAAACAAAGCCATGTTTTCTTCCTTAAATGATTGTAACACCAAAAATATATATGTTGGTGATGATAGAGCTCTTAATGTTGTAGGGACTGGAACTGTTCATCTAGACAATGGTCAGTTTAATGATGTATTATGTGTTCCAACCTTATCCTGCAACCTTCTATCTGTATATCAGATAACTCATTCAGGTGAGGTAAAATTGTTGAATTTTCACCTCATGATGTTGTAATCAAGGATCTAAGAGATCCTAAACAGATTCTAGCTACTGGTATTGCTGATGATTCCACAAGGTTGTATAAGTTTCACAACTTTGGGTCATTAAATCTTCCCTCAGTATTTGTTGCTCATAATGATGAAGTGAGCAAACTTTGGCATGAGCGATTTGGTCACTTAAACTATCGCTCCCTTCAGCATCTATGTAAAGAAAATATGGTGACAGGTCTTCCTATGGTATCTTGCAGAGATGGTGTTTGTTCCGGATTTGTACTCGGAAAACATCATCGGGACAGTTTTGAAAAACGTGCCTCTTGGCACGCCTCAGCCCCTTAACAGCTTGTGCACAGTGATTTATGTGGTCCTCTTCCTGTTGCTTCATTCTCTGGCTGCAAGTATTTCTTAACTTTCATTGATGATTTCTCCAGACGCACTTGGGTATACTTCTTAAAACTCAAGAGCGAAGTATTTAACATTTTTTTGGCCTTCAAAGCCTTTGTTGAAAAACAATCTGGACATCAAATTCTTAAGCTAAGAACTGATAATGGTGGAGAATATGTTAAAAACACATTCATCAACTTTTGCACCGAAAATTGAATTCAAATGCAACATACTGTTCCATACACACCACAACAAAATGGTGTAGCTGAAAGGAAAAATCGCACCTTAAAGGAAATGGCTAATTGTATGCTGCAATCTAAAGGACTTAATCTTAGTTATTGGGCCGAAGAAATTAATTGTGCAAATTATATAATAAATCGCACTCCTACTAAGGTTTTTAAAGAATATCACTCCAGAAGAAGCTTGGAGTTCCATTAAACCAGATGTAAGTCACTTTCATGTTTTTGGAAGTGAAGCATGGGCCCATATTCCAGATGAAAAGCATAAAGCTTTAGAACCTAAGACTGAGAAATGTACTTTTGTTGGATATTCTCAAGATGTAAAAGGTTATAGACTTATTCCATTTAAGTCCAAAAATGTTATCATTAGAAGAGATGTAAAATTTGATGAAAATAAATCGGCCTGCGAGCCTAGTCCGGCGATGTGCCACCTCTTCCTATCTCTTCTACTTTTGAAAACATTTCTTCTTCAGATGATGAAAGTGAGGATGATAATCCTCCCCCACCTTCTCAGGATCCTCAACTTCCAAGATGGGTCCGTGCTACTCGGGATGCAGCAGGTGATCTTGCCGGTGATCCTACAGATCAGCGACGTACACGTTCTCAGTTTGAAAGAGCCTCTTCTTTACTGGCTCAAGCTCCAGTAAATCATGATCCTGACACTTTTGCAAAAGCTTTAGGCCATCCACATTGGGAAGCAGCTATGAATGAAGAATATCATTCATTGTTGGCAAATGATACATGGGATCTTGTTCTCTACCAAAGGGACACAAACTTGTTAGATGTAAATGGGTTTACAGAACCAAGTATGGACCAGATGGGAAAGTTGATAAACATAAAGCTCGTCTTGTTGCTAAGGGCTTTTCACAGGTTAAAGGCATTGACTACACTGAAACCTTCTCCCCTGTTGCCAAAATGAACTCTATCCGCCTTGTTCTTTCCCTTGCTGCCTCTTTAAAATGGGAAGTCCATCAGATGGATGTTAAATCTGCCTTCTTGCATGGGGACTTGCATGCAGAAATCTATATGGAACAACCCATTGGCTTCATCCAAACAGACTCCAGCCTTGTATGTCGACTTAAGAAATCTCTTTATGGTCTCAAGCAAGCTCCTCGGGCTTGGTATGCCAAAATGGATAGCTTTCTTTTAGAATCCGGCTTTTCTAGGTGTTATTCTGACAATACTGTCTACACCAAGAAAGTGGGCAACTCTCTTATCATCCTTCTTCTTTATGTTGATGATCTTATTCTTACTGGTAGTGATCCCAACCTTATAAACCATGTGAAGTCCGCCTTAATAAGAAATTTGAAATGACAGACTTAGGACACTTACACTATTTTCTCGGTCTTCAAGTCTTGCAATCCAAGGAGGGTATTTCCCTTTCCCAGTCCAAGTATGCTTGTGATATTCTTCGTCATTTTCACATGGAAGATTGTAAGCCAGCTCCTTCTCCCTTTCAGTCTGGAGTCAAACTTTCAGCCTCTTGTACTTCTCCTGAAGTTGATGCTACCTTATACCGTCAACTTGTAGGAAAACTCTTGTATTTAACCCATACTCGTCCTGACCTTTCCTTTGCTGTTGGCCTTGTTGCTCGTTTTTTGCAAAACCCCCGTGAAAGTCATTGGAAAGCAGCTAAAAGAATACTTCGTTATGTTCGAGGTACAGTACAGTTTGGGATTCATTACAGTGCCAAAGCAGCTCCTCTATTAGTTGGTTTCACTGATTCTGATTGGGCTGGTGACCCTGATGATCGGAAGTCTACTGCCCGTTATGTCTTCACTCTTGGTTCAGGACCTATTACATGGGCTTGTAAGAAACAGGCTGCCATTTCTCTTTCGTCAGCAGAAGCAGAGTATCGTGGTGCCGTGGAAGCTAGTAAGGAAGCCTTGTAGCTTCGTCAGATCCTATCAAAATTTGGCTTTGAGCAGCAGCATTCGACTATAGTTTGGTGTGATAATCAAAGTGCCATTCAGCTTTGCAAAGATCCAGTTCAGCATCAGCGCAGCAAACACATTGAACTTCACATGCACTTCATCAGAAAGCTCATTCATGACCATGTTCTTGAAGTGCAATATTGTCAACAGATGATCAGGTTGCAGACATCTTCACAAAGGCTCTCACAGAGGCGAAGTTCACTAAACTTCGATATATGCTTGGAGTTCAGGAAGTTGTCACTAAGGGGGGATAGGCTCTAGTGCCTCCTTCCTTCTCCTATTGTGTCATATTTGTAAATCCTTCAATCCTATCCCAAGTTGTTCTTAAGGGGGGATGTTAGGATATTCCGACACATAGGAAAGGGTTAAGTTCAACTTGGTCTAGTATAGCGTTAGGTATAGAGTTAGGTAAAGTGTGTTTCTTTACCGTTGTACATTTTTTAACTTACAATCTGACGGTCACGATATGTAGTGATCCGACGGTTCATTCTCTCCTCGGTACTACCGATACTTGATCCATGGCTTGACACCCGATTGGTCCATGAATTCTATTTAAAGCGCATGGAGGGTCATTTCTAGGTTCACCGTGCATGAGAGAAGCTTATGTAAATTTTCATTCTTTTATTAATAAATTGCCTGTAGTAGCCACGTTGGCGCAGGCCGTGGACTGTTTCCCTCTCTGAGGCTTTTAACCACGTCAAAATACTGGTGTATTGATCTGTGATCTGTTTGTGAGCGGTGTCCTTTTGGTGTTCTGTCTGAGGAACTTACCCTGTAAATTCCTACAGGTTGGGAGTAGGAAGAAGAGTGTACAGGCCTTGCTTCTTAATGGTTGGCTTGGTGATGGCACAGATAGTGTAGGATCTGATATATTTCCCAAGATCCTGTCAAATTTTTGGCCAATAAAAGTACTTTTTTAGTATGTCCATAATTTTCTCCACACCAAAGTGTCATGCGACCTAACTGTAATGCACCTCCCAAATCAACTTGTAATACTCACTTGAAGGAGCACAAGGGTGACCTAGGTACCATAATAATGCATCCTAGAGGTGGAAATCAAGAACTTGCTTGCCATACACTAGCATCTGGTATATGGAGGTGAACTCTGGATCATTTTTGTATAGTTGCATCCATCCAGAGGTCTTGTGGCCACAAGAGTTGAGAATAGTAGTTAGTGCTACAACTGGGGGTTGGTTGAGGCAGTGTACAACATGATAGTTTCTTCCCTTTTTGTATTTAATGTTCAAGTGGAATTTTTGCAGATATGTAGACCACTTCTAATGGTGATTGTTCTAAAACTTCATTTGTGTCTGTATATATTGAAGAGGTTGGTGTTCAATGTGGACGACCGCCTCCTTCCCCCAAATGTAATTCTTCCATTGTAGGCAAGCCTGCATGATGGAATACATCTCTTTATCATAGGTGGGGTACTTCCAAATTGTATCATAAAGTGTCTCACGATGATAGGCCACTGGATGCCCATGTTAGCTGAGGACTACACCAATAGCATATTCAAAGGCATATGTCTCAATTTCAAATGGTTTTTATAGGTCTAGAAATGTGAGTACAAGTGTGGAGCAGAGGCAATGCTTCAACTCAATGAATGCCTAATGTTGGGACTTGGACTAGTCAAACTTTTCTTTCACTCCGCGCTTGGTAATATGACTGAAATTCCAAGTGATATGGGAGAATTCCAAAAAATTTGCAAGGCCCAAAAAGTTGTGAAGCTCTGTTAGAGTGGTTGATGCTGGCTAATCCTGAAGGACTTGGATCATAGTCGGATATGCATGCACACTTTGCTCATATATCATGTAACCTAGATATTGGATGTGATTTATGCCAAAGGTGCATTTCTCCAAATTGGCACATAGTTTGTGTTGATGTGGGGGGTTTGAGATGACCTATCGAATGTGTTCCAAGTGTTCTTCCCAACTCTTACTAAATATGAGGATTTCATCTAGATAAACAACCACGAATAAGTGAAGGGTCAAAGGATGTCATCCATTAACCTCATTAAAGTAGTAGGGGCATTTTTCAACCTGAAGGGCATAACCAACCATTCAAAAAGGCCTTTCTTGGATTTGAACCTAGTCTTACATACATCTGTGGGCTCTATTAGAACTGTGTGATAGCTAGAATTCATATCGATCTTGCAGAAATACTTGGCCCCCTTGAGTTAGTCGAGAAGGTCATCAATTTGTGGGATTGGATACATGTTCCTAACAGTAATTTTGTTTAGTGCATGATAATCAACACATAGCCTCTAGGTCCCATCCTACCTCTATACCAGTAAAATTGGGCTCCCACATAGCAAGGAACTCAGTTGGAAGTGCCCTTTTTATAGAAAATCCTATATTTGTTGCTCAATCTCTTCATTTTCCATAATGGAGTGGAATATTGGCTCCTTGGTTAGAGGTGATTCGGGAGTCAAATCGATCAAATTCTTGACTTGACAATGCAAGAATACCCTTATGGGGAGGAGAAGATGTTACTGTATTCATCCACAACCTTATCCACCTACTTATACTACATGGAGGAACCCTCCCAGGTGGCCATGGATGTGGCCATGATATTTCCCTTACTTTGATATTGAATCATAAAGAAAACAAATTTCCTGACCTTGGAGATCATCTTATTGCATTTCTTAGTAGATATCAAAGAGATCACAGTAGGCGGGGCTACCTCTAGTATCCTATACAACTTGCTTCCCAGAGAAATAATAACAGTGCAAGGCCCCGACTCATACATAGCATGACACTTTCTTAAGTATGGTTGGCCAAATCATACATCACAAACTTCAATACGAGCAACATCACACAATACCTCACCTGTGGAGGGCTTGATGCTGTAGGGAAGGTGACACTGTTGGCTGAGGTAGAGATCTGATCCTTGGTGAAACTACTCGATGGTGTACAACTACAGGTGTGGTGTGGTTGGTAGGCCCAACCTCTTTGTGAACTCTTCTAAAATGAGGTTCTTTTTGCTAGTGTTGTCAACAATGAATTGTAGCATGAATCCTTCACCCACATTTGTGAGTGGAAGAGACACTCCCACTCCTTTGGATCTTCGGGCTCAATCTTCTAGATCTTAGTGGTAGCAATAGTGTCATTGCTCTCCACATCAATAATATGCTTCCATTTGTCATTCCCCTTTTCAGGTTATGACTAATATTCGGAACATACATCTGACTCTAAAGCTTTCAGTTGGACCACCACTGACTGCTTATCTTAACACTCAATTTTTTTGTGAGTGGGGAGCTTATGGAAATCACACCACTTTCTTGTGTCCTTCTTTGTTTTTGTGGTGTTTTTCTTTTCTTTCATCTTTGATGTGTTGTCATGGGTCACCCTGCCTTAGATTTTTTCTTTGCTCTGCGTTTTGGGGGTGCCTTTCCCTTGCTTCAAATTAGTAGATCCTAAGTCTCGCTTCTTCTGTTTAAATTTGTTCTCGATCTTTAAAATGCATTTATAGGTGGCATCAAGCGAGGAGATGCCCAAGAACTCCATCTCATCCTAGATATATTTATGTAGAAAACCACGATATTTCATTGCCATATGTCGTTCATAATCCTTGATACTCAACTTTGTGTGAAGGGTGTGAAAAATTTTGTGAACTTCGAGATGCCTTGGTCCCTTCCCTACCATAATGTGTTCCGCTTTATGTACTTTTCTTCATAGCTCTCGATAGGGTAATACTTCTCCTTTATGGTGTCTCAGAAAGAGTTCCAAGTGGGTGTAGACAAAAATAGTGAGGATTCCCTCTCGTCCCTCTACTCGCAGTAGGTTTCCCACCTGTCCTTGACATGGGAGGTGGCTTTAAGAAGTGAAAAAGTAATATTTTCCCTATTGGAAAAATCATGAACCGAAAAATACCCTTCCAACAGATTTAACCATCTAGCTATGATGCATGCATTTATATGGTCTTCAAATATGGGAATGTCAATGCTGACTTGTACCTTGAAGGGAGTGGTTCCTCTAGAATGGTTGTTGGATGAAGATGTGTCGCATGGGGTATCCACTGAAGGATATGGGAAAAGTTGTCCATCATCGCATTTATTTGTGTTATAGCTCCAAATCTCACTCTTGTGGTTTGTGATGTTGCACTCATGGCCTAGGGCAACCCCTCCTTCTAGACCTGGTCCCAAATTTAAAAAACAGTGTTTTATTCCCTATACACGACATTGCCCTGAGATAAACTCGTGTATATGTGGATCTGTGTATACCCAACCCATGTATATGTTTAAAAACACTTAAAAAAATAAATCTCCTTAATTTCAGGCGGAGATCACGGGTTTTACCTGTTGATTACCTGTTAGTGCCCATGACCCAACTATTCCCAACGAATTCCCAACTAAAAAACTACTTTGGGAGAAGTATAAAAGGGCTTCTATGGGAAGGCCAAAGGGAGGAGAGAAGAGAGAGAAATATTACTATGCTGAGATTTCCCTGACCAGGTTTGAATATCCTTGTGCCTCCTGCACTTCCCCCATTCTACAGGAAACTCTTGTTTCCTTGTGTGTGTTTATGTTTTCATACTACTTGAGATATCATGGAGTAAGTCATGGCAGGAGTTTGTTAAAGGCTTGAGGTTGGACGAATCTAGGAGACAATTCTGCTTGGAGCCTGCGAAAGGACGAATCATGTGAAATTATTCCTTTTTGTACTTTATTTGTCTATAATAAAAGAAACACGTCTTTGTTCCTGATATAGATCTTCTTCATGTTTATGATGTTCATGTTATGATTCATATGTGAACGGGTGTTTAATTGCATAACTAACTACCTTTCCTTATAATATGAAGATGGTTTCTTTATGATGTTTAGTCCATATACTGTTGTGCTTTCTTGAATTGATTGTTTTACAGGTCAAAGGAGCAAAAGGAACTCCAAGAAGGGTTTGGAGCCTGGAAGGCTCTTCTCAAACGTAGGACCTCAGGTACGCCCCCTATCATAGAGTTTGCTTATAGTAGCATTATGGTTGTATGGATTGTGTGTTTCTTTGTATAGATAACTTCCAGTCTGCTAGGGTATTCACCCAAGACCCTAGGGGAGTTTATCCCACAAAAGAATTGGCAACTCCGCTGGGGAGAACACTATTGTTGTTCCTAGTTTGGGTGTATTCAAGCCAATCAACACTCAGCTGTCTGTTTACCTTCTGTTGTTGTGTAGTCAGTGCCTAAATTGTGAGCTTTGATCAGTTTTTTCCAGACTGTTTCTTGTTTTTCTTGGAAGATTTTATATACGTTGTTTTCTCTGTTTACAGAAGCGTATATACACATCTTTCCTTAAGTGAAACTTTGTATACACATTTTTCCTTAAGCCTTGTCGCGTATACACAATCATGTATATCTTTAATTGTCAAGATTTTTAAAATCTTTTTGTTTCTGGAAATTTGTATGCTGTTCTGATTCAGTTTGGAACAGTTACTGTTATATCACAGTCTTTAGTTTTACAACAAGTGTCTTGTTTCAAATTCTCTCTGATTGTGAAAAGGCTGGTCTTGTTTGTTTTTCTTGCAAACTTCATTTGTTTTTACTTAAGCACACAAGGTTTCTCGCAAGGAATCTTGGTTGCTCTCTGTATTTAGGGCAGAAAGATGGATTTCAATCTTAGTGTTGAGTTTTGTTTTAATGACTTTTTGGTTTGCATGTTCAAACTATTTTTATGACCATCTGCTTTTCTTGCTTTCCGAAAGTTTTTGTTTCACACTTTCTTGAAAGTGGTCTTTTCAATCTTTTGGTTTTCATTGCCAAGGTCGTCTCGCTGCTTTTTGATTGTTAAGAGCATTTCGAAGCACCTTTTTTTGTTGAGTTCTCACTTGTTTTGTGTTGCAAACTCGCAAAGTGCTTCATTGCCTATTCTTCGATCATAAAGTTTCAGTCTTGTTAGAGTATTTTTGAAAAGTCACTTTTTTTGTTTTTCTTTTTAAGGAAACTTCTTGAAACTTTGTTTTGCTTTCTCGAACTTTGTTTTGATTGAGTTTTCCTTTTTGTTGAGTGAAAGTGCCTATTTGTTTGTCTTCATCTTGCTTTTAGTGCTTAGACGAAATAAGCAACAAAAACTTATATTCCATCTAAACATTCAAATGGAAAATCTAAATTGATAAACAAGCAACTTTCATCTTTTGATTTAAGAGTAGTTTTGAATTTTGCATCGGCATGTACTTGTTGCATTAGGATTAGTTTGTGCATCATTCTAGGCATCTATAGTTTTGTTAGCTTTTGTGATTGTGAAGTTTGAAGAAAAGAAAAAGAAAAGTTGTAGCTTTATTTGAAGTTCCTCTGAACCCTATAGAAATTTCTTTTCATCGAAAAACGAAAACAAGTGCATTTGCATGTAGTTTGGTTTTTATTAATTTCTTTTGCGTCAAAACACCACTAGTTTCACTTCCGTTTATCCCTTGACTTGAATAAAAGCCCATTTAAAATCAAGCACTAATTTAAAATATAATAGAAATTTTTATATTTGTCGAGTTAGACACATCAACAAGTTTTAGGATATTTTAGGGCCTTGGATTAGGTGAGTGGAGAGTTAACTCTACAAGGCCATTTTAAACTATCAAACATAGGAGTCTAAATAGTGAGTGAAAATCCAATAGCATTAGGAAGACCAGGAAAGCTCCGGATCTGGGAGTTAAGCACGAAGGTCTGTAAAGACAGGGAAGAGAGATACCCCCTCTCCTACTTGTCCGAACTTACCTCATGACTGTTCCGCCTGGCTTCTGATACGAGTTGGTAACCTCAGTTGCTACTCCTAGGGATCTACACAGGTGGCTGTGGAGGGGAATCTCGTGTCACCTGAGGTCAACATTGTATCACTCTCAACGGTACTATTAGAGGGCACCCTTGTGAAGCTTGGGGGCTTGCACCGGCAGAGGCTGTTGTTAGGAGGTCAGCATAACTTCCTCCCTTACCTTTGCTGATAGGACTAGGCCGTCATTATCCCAGACTATTTTTGGAAGGCCCTTTACTTCACTTTCTCGTATTTTGGTGTCTGGTCCTAATCACCTGGAGCGGAAATACTTGGAATTTGTTTGACTGGCTAATATCTTTAGCGACTTTATAGTGTGTGCTCTGTGCTCCTAGTTGGCCTAGATTTCAATTTTTTGAGTCTTTAGTTAGATCTTAACAAAAAATTCAAAGTGGCTGACCGATCGCCTAGACGGTCTTGAAGACTTCGTGGTCTTTCACCACCAAGTTTAGAGCCTTCACCCTGAAGGCATAGAGGTAATACTACCACTGTGTTTCGTCCCGTGGAAGCTGACGCATCAGGGATTGATCCTCCCCTCGGGGGCATCAGTGTTCAAGATAGACCTGGTACTTCCACAGAATAAGAGAGAAATACTCCAGTACTTTCTTGAGTTCTCTTTTGGGCAGAAGATAACGTAGAGGTAGAAGAAATCTCAGAGTCGTTAGCGGCCTGAATTCTCCCCTACCTTCTAGTCATCCGGAAGTATTACAATATTTTGGGTCCCCAATGCATCGACCGTCAAGTCCAGATCATATTACGCACTTACCATCGATGACCACTATTGGAAGCATGGCTTCTACTACAAGTGCTACGACTATGCGGACTCCAATATCTGTACAAGGGGGAGGAACTATTTCCATCCAATCTGCTTCTTTATTCAGGTCTTTTGCTAGCACATATTTAGTTGGGTCTACCTCCATTCCTTCTACAAGTGGAAACTCCCAAACCGATGCTTGTAGTTCTAGATTTTTCCCATTTGGCACCCATTCACAGGGTATTCCATCAATTCCGTTTAGTGCCACCACATCCATGATGGGTGGATCGGATTCATTCCAGGGTTTTCCTTTTGGAAGTGGTCATATACCACATTCCAACCCAACAATTGGATCTATGCCTTTCTCTTCTTTAGGACAAGGTAGAAATCCTTTTCAAGGTTGAACTAACCCTGCAGTTAGTAGTATGGGAACTGGGAATTCATTTCTTGACCAACAAGAGAATAGGCCATACTCCATAGTTAGTTCATTTCGAAGTATTCCTCCTCCTAGCCTCTACTTGGGATCCTTATTAGGGGTTTTCAACTCCTTATAATCCTTTAGGAGGAAGCTTCGCCGATTATGGAGGTTTTGCAGCCGAAGTTGGTCAAACTCCGAGTTATGCTCGATCACAAGGCATGCCTTTTGAATCAGCTGGTTCTATAGGTTACTTCAGGCAGCCTAGTGCCTTCCAAAATATAGGCCAATCTTTTCAAAACTTTGGGAGTTCCGCCCAGTCTGGGTGGAACCCCCAAGGTCCTCCTAGGCTTCCGTTTCTAGCAACTTTGAACGTGCCAGACCTCACAAAGTTAACAAACGATCCAATCAAATATAATTCGGCCTGGCCTTCGGTCCCAACCAAACTCCCTTCGGACATTCCGAAATTCGAAGGGAAGAGCGATCAAGACCCAGGCGACCATGTGACCACATTCCATTTGTGGTGCTCATCGAACTCCCTTATTGATGATTCAGTTAGGTTGAGACTTTTTCAGTGCACCTTGACTGGTAATGCGGCCAAATGGTATATAGAGTTTCCAAGGGGCAGCTTTACATCTTTTGCCAACTTAGCTAATATTTTCTTAAATCATTTTCAGTTGATCGTCCGTTATGATGCTGGAACTGAACTTCTAGCCAATTTTCGTCAGGACATGGCAACTCACATTCCTGACCATATTCAAGAATGGAGACGGAGAAAGAGGCTCATTAAAGCCGAAATCCATCTGGAGTACTGTCTCAAATGGTTTTTGAAATATTTACAACCTGAGATCTCTAAGGATGTCTCAATGTCTGGAGTTTACTCTGAGGAGCAAGCTATTTTTAGGGCCCAACAATTAGAATTGATCTACTCTCAGTCTGGGATCCTAAAAAAATACTTGCCAGATGCTCTTGGGTCGAAGGTTGACATAGAATCTAGGTCCCCATGGGGATGGTATCGTTGGACCGGTAGACAAAAATGCGGTGAACTTGTGGAGCCAATTGCAGCAGTTCCCATTACAAACTGCTTCAAACAACCAAGTCACATCATCTACTACTTCATCTTCCCAACCCTCTTCAATTAATGTCGTCCAATCTGATAACCCCAAAGGAAATCAAAACTCCAACGGGAAAAAGAAAGGACAAGGTAAGAAAAAGAATCAGGATGGGAAGGCTGACACAAATAAATCCGGCAATAATGCTGGTGGGGGTAGAAATGGGTCTAGAAAGAAAGTCAAGTTTCCATGCAAGTTGTGTAGTGGAGACCATTTAACTCATCTCTACTCGAAGATTCAGTACGCTCAGCACTCGTTAGGGTATCAAGGGGCTTCTAGTTCTCAAGCTATGTTAACCAACCCTTTTCCCCAAGGACAACAATTGCTTGCTGGCATGAGTTCAAATCCTGGTACCTCCTCAGGGGGCATCCAGGAAGGGGAAAAATCATCGAACATTTTCATGATGGGTTCTAATGTCCATGTGGCTACTTGGTCACGTGATTATGGTGAAGCTGAAACTTCCAAGGACAAAACTGCTCCCAGAAATACCAACCTTCATATTGAGCGACCCCCTGTTGAGACTATACCACGGATACTGAAAGGTTCCACTAAACGCACGACTATTAATCCTAACGCTAGGGCCGCCCAGAATTATTCCATTGTGGAGGATCTAGCCCAGAGTCCATGCGCCATGTCCACTTTAGAGGTTCTCAAGTCCTGTCCGTCTTAGTGAAGTGCTTTACTCTCAGTAATTGGGGCAGTTGATCCAACCAACTCTTTAGTGCTCACTTTTGACATGTTAAATGTCAAAAAGTGACTCCCTCATCACATGGCTTTTCAGTTAAAGTCTACATACCAAAAGATTAACATTTTTTGCACCAGTATTGATGAAGGAGCTTCCATGTGCGTCATTTCGATGTCATGCTGGAAGGCCATTGGATCTCCTTCGGCTATTCCTTCACCTACCCTCCTGACTGCATTTGATGGGCATTCTCACAAGCCGCATGGGATTATCTCGGTCTTTCCTATATATGTTGGAGGAAAGGTCATCAATATTGAAGTAGAGGTCACAGATGCTAACCTAGACTATAATCTCCTCTTAGGAAGGAACTGGGTATACGAGATGGATGTCGTCGTTTCAACTCTATTTCATGTCATTTGCTTTCCTCATGAAGGGAAAATCGTTAAGTTTGATCAGTTGGATTATTTTCCAGTTGATCCTCAAGCAAATTTTGACTCCACTGTCCCCTTAGTGGATAACCCTCACCCGCCTACTAAGAATCTAGGAGTTGGGATGTATTCCTCATTGATGGGTATGTCATGTAGAATGAGTCGATCTTGCGGACAAGATAGACCTTCCTAGAATCTAAAGAAGACCTAATGACAAGAAAACCAACCAGAC
>APFE030620415.1:0-38331 GCA_000404065.3 Pinus taeda | reverse complement strand
AAAAGAATAAAACATTAATAAAATTAAAAATTAAAAAGAAACTTTAAAAATGGAAGCTTCATAGGTCATGGTCAGGCAAGGCCGATTCTGCGAATCAACATTAATCTACCTTGCCCACCCAACTCCCATAGGGCCTAGGGCCTGGGTGGGGAGGAGCTACTCACACGGCTACCCCACCAAGGCCCGAGTACTGGTGAGCCATGGGCAGGTTAGGTTGATTCCTGGAAGCAACCTTGCCTCACCTAGGGCCCTAGGGGCTTCAACTTTTTACTCTTTTTATAATTTAATTCTTTTTTGAATGTTTTTCTATTTTTAAGTTATTTATTATTTTTTTTAATTATTTAAATAATTTTTTTAATGTGTGATTTAAATTGTTTTTTAATACTTTTTATTTTTATTTTAATGTTGCTTATTTTAGTGTATTATTTATTTATTTATTTTGATTGTTATTTTTTAATTATCCATTTAGGTATTATTTATTTGTTAATTATTTTTTTTTTTCCTTAAATTATGTTCTTGTGGAAACATTTTCTTGTTTTTCAGTGAGTATATATATATACACACACACTTGTTCTTATTTTCTTTTCAATTTTTTGTGTTTTTTATTTCTTTTATTTTGTTTAAGTTTTTATTCTTTTCAATATTTTAGTTTTTGGTTTCTTTTTTTTTTCATGTATATATATAATTAATATATATATATATATATATATATATATATATATATAATATATAATATATAATAATGAAACAAAAAAGTAAACAAAAACTAAAATATTGAAATAATAAAACTTAAAAAAAAAAAAAAAATATATAATATATATATATACTATATATTATAATTATATATATAATAATAATATATATATATATAAATATATATATATATATATATTTATATCAGGGATTGTGTTGATATTTGAATATCAACCCTATCTCATTATGTGTGAGTTTGATAATTGATTTTAAATTTTTCGCTATAATGGATCGAGTTCACCTGCACAATCGGTTGATTTAATGATTGGTGTTTAAGTCTTCATATATTAAAGTGGTGAAATTGGAAATAGTACGTATTGATGTTGTTACAAGAATGCATCAGAATAGGGTAAAATAAAAAAAATATCGATCCTAAATTTCATTTATACCATTCGTAGTGTTATAGAACTCTCAAGCACCGGTGCTACTCTAGCCTCACTCAACCACCTTGTCGTTGGTGCTTCTCTTGCTCACCATCCTTCTGCCCCATGCTTAGTGCATGGATTTTGGATTTTCTTAATTTTCATTTACGTGTCAACTATGGCTCCCCAATGAGAAAATTCTTAGACAATATCTATGTTTCTCTCTAATTTAATTTTCTAGCATATTAGAACTACAAAATAGGTCCAAAAATCCATTATTTTTTGAATTTTGTTTTCCTGCACGGTGCATTCGATAGGTTCGACTTGCATTGTCAATGGTGCATCCTATAACTTTACAGGGTGCACCACAATATTTGCATTACCTTAGCACACCACAGTGTTTTTGGTACATTTGGTAAATTAAAATGCACCATGAAAAGCTATGAATTTTACACTGGTGTGTATGCTAAAAGTTACTCTCAATGCAATTATATTTACCAAACACACTGCACACATAGTATTAAAAAAATATAGCTCGGTGTGTTTGATATCTTGAACGTCCCTTTTTAGTGCGAAAATTTGATACGTACGCACCAATGTGCAATATTTTATCGATGCACCACATTGAAAATAAAAATAACCAATGTGTTTGTATGTAGGTAATGTCTATGTTTCTCTCTAATTTAGTTTTCTAGCAGATTAGAATTGAAAATTAGGTCCAAAAACCCATTATTTTTTATTTGTTTTTCATACTTGGTGCGTTTGATAGGTTCAGCTCGCACTGATACTGGTGCACGCTATAAATCTACAGGGCACACTGCAATACAATGTGTTAATTTAATGCAGCTCAGTGTTATTGGTGCATTTGGTAAATTAAAATGCACCAGGAAAAGTTATCATTTTAACATCGATGCGTATGGTAAACGTTACTCCTAGTGCATTTATATTTACCAAATGTACTACATGTCTATTATTAAAAAATATAGTTGGGTGCATTTGATAACCTAAACGTCCCATTTCAGTGTGAAAAAGTTATGCGTACGCACCAGTGTGCAATGTTGTCTGAATGCACCATGTTGAAAATAAAAATAACCAATGTGTTTGTATGTATGCGAAACAAAAGTGATGCTCATCTAGATGTATGTATTGTGTAAAGTTCTTTCCTTTTTGGTGGCACACTGGTTCTGGTGCATTTCTGTTTTTTTAGGGTACCAGGGATGATTTGTTTTTTAAATTGAAAGTTATATTTCCATATTTGTAAATATAATTTTCATTTAATAAAAAAAATATGTTTTATGTATGAGGATGATTTATTTTATATCTCAATAATGTATCAGAGACATTAAGAGAGGGAGAAACAATAGGAGAAGGAGTAGGAGAAAATGTGAACTAATACAATATGGTTTAACCATGGGAGGCATGAGAGAGGGAGAGAGATTTATAACCTTGCCATATTACTCTATCCACTCGAGCACTCTTGAGGAATGTTGGCCTCCTTAAGTACTATGAGGAGGCTATATCCCTGAAGGTGCACTCTGGCTTGTTGGCATATCTGATCCCTTGGTGGGACTTCCACCAACAGTCTTTCCATGTCGGTCATCACACATCATATAGGCCCTCTGAGGAGGAAATATATTTTATCACTAGGCTATATAGGAGAGGGGAGGATTTTCCCTAGTTCCCTGATGTCTCCCATGGTTTTGCAATAGAGAGTCATCTTTTCTATTCTTAGGGATATGTTGGGGATCATCTAGTGTGTGGAGCATATTTATATGTGTCTGGTGGAAAGCTACAGATTGCTCCTTTTGGTGCATAGGAGGTTAGTTGATTCTCACTTATTAGTGAGTACCATTGCATACTATACTATTAATGGGCATCACATTAGTTTCCCTCTTTTGTTTTTTGCACTATTTAATGAAAATCCCATGGTATCTCAGAAAGGTCTGCCATTTTTGGTTGGCAATTTTCTAGGGATTTAGATATATATCATGCTATGATACATGGGAGGGAGAACTTCAGTTTCGCTTTAGAGATTTTTTGTTTATTTTTTTAGAGTTTTCCAGAGATAAGGCCTACTTTTGACCATATCCCTCCTAGGCAGATGTACATATGGGGCGATATGATGCCGAAGAGGGGCTTGCCAGATTATCTAGCTAGGATTTCTGCTTGGGCACTAGGGCTACTGACTAGTGAAGATGACCACATGTTTGTCTTGATGTCATGTGTGTATGCAAGGATGGGTTGAAGATAGCATCCCAACATCCTCTTCACATCGGATGAGCCTGCAGATGATAAACGTATTATTAGTGTTTTCTTTAAATTAAATTAGTTTCATTTAATTGTCTTAATTAATTAGAATAATTTTTTTCCTAGCATGTTCTTTAACTTGTTTTATTAATTATTTAATGAAATTTTCTAATTATCGTTATCTACTATATATTTTGTAGACATCGGTAGTTTCATTGGGGACATGCCTCCTCCCCCAATGGAGGGAGATGCAGAAATGGGCAAGGCCTTAGAGGGTGAGGTGCATCCTATGATGCAGAGGGGCACGAGCATGGGAGCATGTAGGGCTAGTGTCAGATTCAAGATGGAGTACTGCTATTGACTCTCTAGACTTTTGGTTGAAGAGGGAGTCCACCCTGTGATGACTTGATACATCGGGGCAGATGCTAAGCTCCTAGATATCTTGAGGGAATTTTTACATGATATGATGGGAGCTACCAGGATACTGGCAATGAGGAGGGATGGGCATGTAGCATACACGTCACATGAGTCTTCACCTAGTGTTATCCCATTATATCATCATGATGAGGGTGGTGATGGTGCTTCTAGTAGTACTACCCCATCAAATCATGGTTAGGGTGTCAGTGATCTGTCCGATAGTACTCCACCTCCCCATCATTCATGTCATGATCACCAATTACTAGTTGTGGTGCTTCATATTTCTTCTAAAATAGCAAACCGACCACCTTCTCCTCCACCTCAATATAGTTTGACTATTGAGGCAGTACTTGACCATCCATCTTCTTTTGCTACAGACCATGGCTGCCAATACTATCTCTATTGTATCATATATTTTATAACAATTATATGACTTGTTTGTATATATATACAGATATATATAACTGCATTTTTTTGTTCATGTTGATGTACTTAATTTATATGTTGGTGTTGATGTGTATATTTTTAGTTCATGTTAGATATGTTCATTTAATAGTCTTGCAGATAGATGCATATGTGGTAGTAGTTATTTGACATGAGATGTGTAGTTGAGGATGTGTATAGTAATGATTTTAAATTACAATTCTTGTGTTTTGTTAGATGTGATCACGATGATGATGACCTGTTACATTATTAGATTAGTGTGATACCTATGATATTTACATGTGGTAGAGGTGTATATAATTAGATGATGTTAGTGAATTCGAATATGTATTTTAGATGATCCTTATGTTTGTTAGATGGTTATCATCATGGTGTTTATTGCTACGAAATAATATTTATTATAGATTATGTATTGGTTAAATTGTATCAAAATTTTATATATGAAATTATATGTAAAATGACTTACTTTAAAAAACTACAAAGATATTTTTATAAATTACAAAGTTAATATGGTGGAAACTATAATTGTACAATTACCATAAATATTTCTCTATTTCTTATATAGTTCATACATATTCATTCTAACCTAATTAGTAAAATATTTCAATACTCACATGAAAAAAATAATTAAAGGTAAAATATTTAGTAGTTTCTTAGTAAGAGTAAAATATGTAACTCATTCAATTTTTAATATAAAATTTAATAATAATAATAAATTATTCAAAAATACAATGTAAACAATGACAAATTACACTATGGTCGATCTATATATAGAGATAGAAAACTATTATAGACCCATCTTAATCACAAATTTATGAAGCACTAAAAGAGATTAAATCTTGTACATATTTTTTCAATTTTTTCATTCGAAAAAGAGATTTTCATTTATGATATTAGATCCCTCTCGGCTTTTTGTAGATCTGATGTTAAGATGGATCTATGTTGGTTTATAAAATTCAACCTATTGTTAAATTTAAAAAGATTAAGTCATGTGTGTTTATAGTCAATTTTGATTTAATATAACTTAAAAAATTCTATTTTAATAAAATTTATTCGATCGCTAAAGTTGTGAAAGTTTCAAGCAATTTAAATTTAATATTATAGCAACTCTTACCAATTTAAATTAGAAACTTCTCTCTTTAAAGATGAGGATCAGGAAATGTAAAATAAGGCATGTGAAGTTACTTTTAGTTTCAGATTTGCTCCACTAGAAGTTCTCCCTTAAAGAGGCAAGTGAACCTTTTTCCAGTAATGAAAATATAATATTTCGGTGCTATTTTGGTTCTTTATTTACTATTTTGGCTTAAATTTATCATTTTTTAATAATAAATATGATTTAAATAATAAAAAATCATGCTATATTAGATTTAACTTTTTGACAAATAATATATTTGACCATTTTTAATGAACAAGTCAAGAAATATTATTTTTCCACATGCTTATCATGAGCTAGTGATTCAAATTAATGTTTCCACATTTCTCCTAGCTAATATTACATCATGTTTATAATTATAAATACATGTCTAATTTAAATAATTTAATTATAAATACAGAAAAATACATATTTATTTTGCATAATCTAAATAGCAAATAAGAATGCATCACCAAGTATATTAGAAAGTCAACGAAATGTCTCTTAATCACCATCACAATATGTATCATTTAATTCTTAGCCATAAAATATTTATTAATTCAACTTTTATTTATAACTACTACTTAAAGGAAAATTTAGAACTCTTCCATTATCCATGAAGAAAAAATTGAAAGCTCTCATGCATCCATGTAAGACCATTTGTTTCTCTTATGGTCCATAAAAATATGTAATTAACATTGTATACATGCATGAGACCTCCTTTTAGTTTACATAATATTGCAAGAACTCGAATTCAAATATAGTAAACATGACTTTACCTCTCATGTCAATAATTTAATCTTACATATTAATACAAAAAAATAGATTTATTACTACATGATTTATATTGATTTAGATATAAACCTAAAGAAAAAAACATGTGAACTGATTAATAAACCAATAAGTGTCTAAATCTAGAATAAATCTTCAATGTTGCTTCCAAATTCCCTATTTTCTAATTTTGGATATACTCCTCATTTTCCTATTTGAGAAGGATTGTTAACTTGAATGCTTATTATCATAGATATTGTACACCGTTTTTTAAACTACATTTATATTTATGGATAGATGTTTCCTAGTTGAAATAAGGGAGGTTATTTTGCTATATTAAAAAACTTTGATGATGGTTGTAAAAGGCATTTTAGTACACATATATAACATAGATATGATTTACTTCTCCATTTTATATCACTTTGTGAGTTATTTATTTTTTTACTCACAATGTCATTTGAGAAAGGAGATAAAATGAGTATATTTAGATTGATATATTAATAAAACATAGTTATAAATTGACAGATCATGCTTAGAATTACAATCTTTTGATCCATCCTTATCTATTTCCAAATCCTATACAAGAAGTCTACTGTAAATTAGATTTAAACACATTAAACCAACATGTTAAAATTTTAATTTTTAAATTATAAATTACACAATTGGAAATATTTAGTTTTAAGTGTAAAAATGTTTTCACTAGAAGAAAACGTGTAAAAACATTTGTGAAACTTCCCAATTATATAAAATTCCAACAAGGCTAATAAAAAACACTATAATTAGTGAAATAAAGAAAACAAAACATACAAAAATAATATAAATGATGAAATAACACAAGTACATATCACTCTCCATTGTCATCGCCTTAATTATCTTCCTCACTTGTCATGATAACACTGTTTTTCTCAAAAATATGTTTTGATCTAGGGTAATGTCTTAATATGAATCACCAATCCCTATCCAACACAACTGGGTAAGAAAACACCTAGTTGTAGTGTTTGGGGGAAACATAAGGCTTCCTAGCTTCATGCCACATGTTTCTAGAGTTAATAGATATCAACCCACTATCACAATCTTGCTTTACATTATTCCGATCAAAGGTGTCTCACTACTTGCACCTAAAAATAACAAATTGGAATGAAGAGAAGTCCACTTGAATGATCTCTTGTATATTTTCGACATAACATAACATCCCATGTATTAGGATTTTATCATGTTGGCTATCATGACTATATTGGTCAAACTTGAATTCCACTCCATAGTCTTGTTTCATGCGTCCATCACCGACATCCTCCATGGAAAAATGATGTCCATATTCCCACATAGATGGGAACAAATGCACCTATAAAAAAGTGAAAACAATAACATTTTCATGTGTCTAATAACATGAACATAATTAAAATATAAAATATACATGCTACAATTCAAAGGTGCATTATGAAGTTAAAAATGTACAGAAAGAGATTATTACAGAGTTGTTGCACCTAATCCCTCTGTTTAGTACATCCTCTTCAAAAATTAGGTAGTGACCAAATGCACTGTATTTCTCTCCGACTTGATAAGAAACCCAACTGTTAGGGCATGTTATTGGCATATTTTCTTTTAAATGATCAGGATAAGGAAAAATTCTACCATTCAACCATCTGAATTTTCTCCTATTACTTTCCCATTTCCTCCTTCAACATCGTGACCGATACCAAGTTCTTCTTTAGTCCAGCAACATACTTCACATTTGTCAAGGTGATATAAGCTCCATTCTCCCTCTCAAAAGTAACCGTTCCCACTCCTAAAACACTATACCTTTCATCGTCACCCATCTCTATGAGTATCTTGAGGTCTTTCTCCTCCAAGGTTATAAATAAACTTTTATCACCGGTCATGTGGAATGAGGCTCCATTGTGAAGAAACCAACCACAACCCATCATCGAAGACACCATGCATGCGATGAGGGTGAAGTCGATCTTGAACTGAGAGGCCAATGCCTCACCTTCAGATCCTTCTGAGGATCCCTTCTTGGACTTATTTGATGGGTAATTAGTGACATAATGATCCATCTCGTGACAGTTAAAGCATCTCACTTTAGATTTGTCACCCTTCTTCCCTCCATGAGAAGAATTCAATTTGGGATAAGAATCCTTCTCCTTCCCTTCCCTTGCCTTACTTTCTAAGGCCATATTTTCTTCATCCTCCTTGGATGAAGAACCATCTCGTGTGCTCCTCTTGATCTCCTCCTACATGAGATCCGACCGTAGTCGTTCCTAATATGACAGTTTCTCTCTTCCATTCACTGAGTCCTGGTAACTATGCCAACATTTAGCAAGACCAAGGAGAGAAAGACTCACCATATCATCATCGACTGTCGTTATTCCTACACTTCCAAGCTCATCTCTGCAAGTGGTGAGCTTGTTCAAATATGTAGAAATAGTGTCACCCTTTTCACACTTGATTTTCCAAAGCTTGTTCTTGAGCGCCAATTTCCTCTGGTCGCTATTGTTCTGATATAGGTCCTTCAATGTCTTCCACATTGAGAACAGAGTGTCCTTCCCATGGAGACTCAAGACAATATGGTCTCTAACTCCCTCCAGAATAATCCTCCTCACCTTTACCACACACGTCTTCCATTCCGCCAATTTTTGGGCATTAGTTGTTGCTAGCTTGGGGATTTCTTGATTAACGAAATCCTTCAATCCATTGTCTTCTAACATTGCTTCCATGCTATATAATCCGAGCTACCATCCAGTGCATACTCGAGTCTCAAGCCATTGAACGCCATTAGAGAACTTAGACGTGTTACAAAGAATTCGAGTTTTTGTACCTGCAATCAAGAACTTCAAACTTAGACTTTTCCCTTCTCAGTATGTTGTTCACAGCTCTGACCACCTTTGCTCTGATACCATGTAGAAATTCTCACTATAGATTAATCTGATTATGTAATGTACTAAAGCAAAATACTTAATCTACTTCTACAATCAAACTTGTGGAAGCTTAATCGATTTGAGCAAAGATCAAACAAAACACATATAACATAGAAGAAGAATCAATCACACATGAAACACAGAAGAATACTCTGGGGAAAGCCTCAGCTAAAACACCTACAATCTGTATTATCGTAAAAGGTGGAAATACATCAAGATTACAGAAAGCCTTAGCTCCTGCAGCTAACTAGCTCTCAGTACAATCCTTCTGGATGCTCATAGGAAAAAAAGGCTTTTCATAAACCTTCTCCTCTACCCTCCAAGCCTCCTATTTCCTTACACTGTTTTCCTTGGGTATTCTTGTTGTAACCTTGTGTGGCATTGGTGTCACACACTGCTCAAACACTATAAAACTGCACAATCCTCAAGGAACCTTATTCCTTCTGCATGGATGAGTTTCCTTTATAGGAAAACTCCTCGAACTGATAGTACAATGAATGTGCCTTTAATCTCAACTGGGCCTTTTTCTGAACTGACATACATGAGTTATTTATGAGAGATTATTCAGTTATCTAGAGTACACTAGTTTCATGCATTCATGCATCAACTGACTGAACTCACAATGAGTTCCACAAATTATTTGGAACTAATCTAACTGGAATTAACTCAGTTAACTGAGCTAACTAATTACAACTCATCCTTATCTCCTTAATTCAGGGATAAATTCCTCAATCAAAGGGATAATTGTTGCATGACTTCACAAAGACTTCATGTTTGAATTTCTCCAACTAATAAACTCACGATGAATTAATTAATTATTTTTCAAACAGTTGGTGAGACTAAATTCGAATTTTAATTCTCAATTTTAATTCAAGGACAAATTAAAATTGGAATATCCTAAAATGATATCTATAACAATGCTATTTTTAGCATTTCTTGTTGCTAGTTTCAATAAGGATTATTTAATATTTAAGTTTAAAATAGATTAATATCAATATTAATATTGGTATTGGTATTAAAAATCTTTATTAATAGGGTTATTGATAATAAAAATGGTAATATAACTTTCATACTAATATATTAACATAACTTTTATCACATTTTTGAATGAGGCAACCATATTCAACCATGGTCAACCCAACTCAATTATGGTCAATCATGGCCGTTATGGAAATTCATAGTTAACATGGTAAACCATATTCATCTATAGTTAAACATTAACAACCATGGTCCGGAATGTCCACCCATGGTCAACCACAATTGACAATAAATAACCATGTTAAAAAATTAAGATCAGAATGTAACATTTAAACATCAAAGTCACAATGTATAAAAAAAATCAATGATGCAATCTTAGAAAGAACAAAAATTGGCATCACAATTTTATCAACAAAAGTTGACGTTGCAAGTGATGAGAAAAAAAATTGCATCAGAAGATGACAAATAAGAATCAACAATGTAATGTGAAAAGAAAAATATTGACATTGTAGTATGACAAACAAAAATCAAACCATGGTTCATCATAGTAGACCAAAATTGATCATGGTCGACTAAGGCTAGCCATGGTCAACCATAGTCATCCATGTCAATTTTAGTCAACCATAGGAAATCATAGTCAACCATGAGAAAGCATGGTGATCTTCGATCAACCATAGTTAACATATAGTGAACCATGGACAAGCATTATCAACCTTAGTTGACCATGGGCAATTATGGTCGTATTCGATGAACCATAGTCACCATAGTTAACCAAGTCAACCATAGTCATTGTGGTCAATCATAGTCAACTAAGGTCACCATGGTTTACTACATCATTAACTATGGTTGATCATAGTCAACTATGGTAGGTCGTAGATAATAATGGTTAACATTGCCAACCATCATCAACCATTATTGACTCTACTCCTTATGATTGACCATAGTCAAACACAGTCAATCATAGTCTACTTTAGTTAGTCATGCTCAACAATAGTCAACAATGATCAACCATCACTAGCCATGGTCATCTCAGGTCAACTATAATTAAGCTTGGAAAATCCTAGTCAACCCATGGTCAACCAAGGTTAAATAGTCAAACATGCTCAATGAAGGTCACATGGTTGAACATTGTCAACCATGATCATCCATTATCTACATGGACAACTATAATCTATGATCAAATTGGTAAAACCATGGTTAACACATTTGACCATAGTCAACCATGGGCAATTATGGTCAATGATGTTCAAATATGAACAATGGTCAACCATAGTCAATTATAATCTATCATAGTCAACCATAGTTAGTTGTGGACAACCATGGTCATCCATAGTCAATCATATGTTGATAATAATAAACCTTACTTATAGTAACTATATGTTGATCAAAATAAACTCCACTTAACCATAATTTGAACATATTTAGCCATCAACAACTATAATCACATGCTCCCATACATACTCAATATCCACTAGTAAAACTACATTAACAAATGTGACTAAAATACACTCACTATCACTATTTTTATATCTCAATTAACTTATAAAAATTAATATAATCAACTTATTTCTAATATAATTTTCCTAATATACTATAAAATAATATTCACATAATCCAAAAATACACTCATTACTTAAAAGAATATGCATAATGAAAATTGTTTAATATAAAATGTAATAAGTTATCATCATTCATATAGAAAATGTGTGAGAAAGAAAATATTTATATTTATAAAATATTATTTTACATAAAGTCTAATAGTTTCCTCATGATAATTGAGGAAAATCTGTAGAAAAAATAAAATAAATTTGTTTAATATAAAATATATTAATTATCATGATGCATAGAAATTGTGAAAGGAAATATTTATATTTATAAAATTATTATTTTACATATAAAGGGTAATAGTTTCCTCATGATAATTGAGGAAAATCTGTAGAAAAAATAAAATAAATTTGTTTAATATAAAAATATTAATTTATCATGATGCATAGAAATTGTGAAAGGAAATATTTATATTTATAAAATTATTATTTTACATATAAAGGGTAATAGTTTCCTCATGATAATTGAGGAAAACGGTAATAATTGAATGTGGTTAAATCTGCGGAAAGGATCGTAACTGTGGAATTCATCATGATAAAATCTGTGGAAAGGTATAGTAACGGTGACCAATTGTATTATTATGGACCATTCAAAAAGAGTTCGTGATTAATAATTAATAAATTAAAATTAAGTTGAATGTTCTATATTGATAGCATAAAAAAACAACTCTTGTTAGAATTTTTTTTCGGATATATTTTATTTGAAACTATTATATCTAAAGATTAACGAAGTTAAATTACATATCAATTTTTTTTTGTGCACAAACACAATGACATTGATGATAATTTTTGGTACTTCATCATATTTCAGAATGTTGAAAAAGAGATGATTTAATGTCTTTTTGTTAAGTTCCAAAAAAGAAATTGGTTAAACCCATCAAAGTATTTAATTCTTTTATTTTCATACCCTCACTCCCAAAAAATAAACAAATCTATGAACTATTTTAACTTATTTACATTTATTATTCAATACTTCACCTTTATTCCTCAAAGATTAGATTCCACATTTAAATTTTGAAATTGCTATAAATATAATGAGATAAATATAAATGATATTAATTCTATAAAAGTACCAAATTACATGGTAAGAATAAAAGAAAGAATAAAATCCATTAATGTTCAATTGATTTTAGAGAACCCATGAGACCTTGTCCTCTCACATTACTTTAGGCTTTTCTCAGCTCACTATTTATGTATTCACCCATGAGACCTTCTTTCTTCACATCCCCTTGGAATTGCTAACTTTGTTGTTTAGATCATAACTTTGTTGTTTAGGTTATTACTAATAGCACCTTATCCTCTCACATCCCTTATGCCTCTGATTACCCTGTCATTTAATTGAAGTGTCATCCTGACTAATAAACATGATATATTCACATACTAGAAGAATTCCATGAATCTTAATTAATTGTCATACATAATCAAACCTATAATAAATAAAAAGGAAAAACAAAAAGGATATTAAATTCCTTTTTGTTTATACAACTAATTAAAGGATAATGGTGTTTTTTATTTAGACAACTAATTAATGAATAATGGTGTTTATGTAGTATTATGTTGCAAAGAATTGCAATGCTTAGTAGTTCAAAGCATTGGAGCATTATCTTCAAATGTTTATAGGGAAGATGACTATGTGAAAATGTTGTTAAATGGTTAATTTTCATTAAGATGGGGCAACTCTGTGTTTGCATACAACAACTAGAACCAAGCATTTTTGTATGTAGTGGACACTTTTTCTTATTTTTGTGTAATATTGCCTACCAACATTATTTGACCCAATATCTTTCAGAATTCATCCACTAGTCATAACAATATCCAAATATGTAATAATGGCTTTCAATTCCATCATAATCAATTAGTCCTCAGGAGATTATATTTATATATTTCTACCTCTCTATCATGTACTCTCATCAAATATCCATTAATGATTAACCAGTTCAAACACTCTTTTGATTGGTAACTAAAAGTGTAACATACCCCTTTGCCTTACCAAGGTAAGAGAGTCGTTATTGGAAAATCTAATCCCCATTATCCAATCATGGAAATAGAATTAGGAGGTTCGCACTCTCAATTTCTATTTTTTCCCTTTCATTCATTTCTACATATTTCCTTCATTCCTTTTCTGATGGACTGGGAATGGTGGTCACCAATCTCATGCTGCAACGTGGTCTTTCACCACGGGCTTGTCCAATCAACAGGTGAGTAGATGATCAAAAAATGTGCATTTCCCACTTCAATACATTGTCTCACGTCCTGACTCCCGACCTCCCAACCCCTGACCTAGTCAAGGTTGGCATGACAATTGTGCATCCATCCACTAGCATATAGCCTGACCTCCTAACCTCTAACCTCATTGGGGTTGGCTCATCTTGGAGCTCGCAACATGGAATCCTTCAGACCTCCCAACCCCCGACCTTCAATCCAATTGGGTCAGCACATCAACTACACAATCGTCACTTAGCACACGGTCCGACCACCCAACCTCCGACTACGTCGGGGTTCACACTGCTTTACTTATGTTACCATCAAAACATTGGTTTTGTCCTCCAAGCTTTGGGATATTTGCCTAGATGCATGGATCCCACAGATAGTCCACATCAGATTCCCTCTTATCAATCACACAGTATGGGAATCTGGTTGCTCCAATTGGAAGTTTTCTCGCTTGTGGTTTTGGTCTACAAGAGGATAATATTTATCCAATCCTTATCTATTTCTTTTTCTTAAGTTTAGAGTTTCATCCCTTTACTCCACAATGGAAACCCTTCCCTTATCATTCGATGATGGCTTGGTCAAGGGATTTCGACTCTACACCATGCAAGGCCTTTGGTATTTGTCTCTACGCTCTCCCTGAAAACTAGATCTACCATCACACAAACTTCTTCGAGATGGTATTTTCAATTTCAACTTGTTCTTAAGGGTATCTTCAGCCTCTAGATCCACTTCAAGACCTCACCACTCCGTCGAGGTTAGATTAATACATTCCATGATGTTACCCTTTATAAGCTTGGGTGATAGCTATATTGAGGGGTTCCTACCCCATGGTCCTTCCCTGCCTTTGGGTGGTGAATTCCTTGGATAATGACATTGGCGCTCCTACATCTAATATCTAGCATAACCCTCGCACAAGCTTCCAGGAGGTTTCCATCTCTCCTGCTACATGCCAACTTTTCTAGAGTCGACACAAACTCTTTCAGGAGCTCCTCAGTTCTACTCATGGGTTTTCAGGGAATTTGGCTATTGGCGGGGATCCACCATCCTTATTGCCAAAATACCTGTGATGGGAATGGAGGATTATACACAAGTAGGACTAGATATCATAAAAATACGATGGTCAAGCACGACCAACCCTAGGAACACTCCCTTGATCCTACATGTACTTCTTGCCTCTCGGCATAACAACTGGTAAACAACTACACCCATGTATACATTGACTGAATTTGGCCACAAAGGGTCTTTCTTATAAATTGCATATTAATACAAAGTGTCTTAGAACCCACTTGTTTTAACTTTTCTATTCCATTTTTAGATTGTTCAATGCTGTATTAGTTACTTTAGCCCAATTATATTTTCTTTAACAATGAATCCAATTTTTTAGCAATATAATCAATCATAAACATAACTAAAAAAAGAAAAATATATGCAGTGATATAGAAGACAACAACACAACCATAAGAGACATAAGAATGGTTCAGGACCAGGGAAAAACCCCACTAGGGGGAAATCCTTTCAAATATAATTCTTCAGTAGATCATCATAAAAAGATTTTAGTAGAGAGTACAATGAGCTTAATACATATGATTTGCAGCAGATAATAATGACCCAGATCTACATATCTGTTATAACAATAGAGAAACCCAGATCTACCATATCAGTGAATCCAGCTAATGTTAAAATGTCAAAACATTAGATATGAACTAGTTCGCTCTCATCGACCCTGTCTGAAAGTGACTAAAGCTTTTGGGTTGCTCTCACGAATATTGCGTGCAAACGATTGTAACTACAAAGTCGCACTCAAGAAGTCTCTATGCATGCAGCTCTGGCACTGAACTGTAAAGACCAAAATTCGCTCCCATATCAATATGTATGAGCGACCAAAGAGCCAAAGTCGCACCCTTGCTAAGCTGTGCCAGTGACTGTGACAATGGGGTCACTCTCAGGTCTACTTGAAGCAAGCAACTTGGGACCGAATCCTTTAGATCTTCCTTTGAACCTAAAGTCACTCTCACTGAACTCTCTCTGAGTGACCAAAGAGCCAATGTCGCTCTTTAGCCTACTCTGTGCTAGCGATCGAGGATGAAAAACTTTAGATCTGTGCCAATGACTGAGATCCAGAAAACCCTAACCTAGAGTGAACCTTTTGCTAGTAATTTCAGACCCAATGCGAGCTTCTACTGATGAACTTGTACGAGCCAAAACAAAATAAAAGAAGAGAAATAAGATGATGATATAACCAAAGGAACTTGAGGTCACTTCATTTTATAGTTTTCTTGAGGGTTAACTTGGGTTTAACATTGACCCAAGCAGTTACTCATGTGGTTAGGGCTGACCCATTCCATAATGTATGCATGAATAAAATTATTCAAATCTTAACTTCTGTTTAACTAAATTAGGTGATATTTAGGTTGATTTTTGTCCTCTCGAAAAGAGGAATTTGATGCGCATATTATCTTGATCATTTAATTTGTCCAATGTGGAATTTTTCCCTAGCTTAAAAAACTAACACTAGCTCTCAACTAGGAAGAATTCCACCTTTCAATATTTGTCAGTCTCTACTCAACTCTATCTGCTAAAACATTCTTGGATCTAGAAGAAGAATCGGGGAGAAAAAGCTTCCACCCTTATCTAGAAATAGGATAACTCGTCATAAACGGGATTAAATCCTCAACCCTTGAATCATATCAGGTTATCTCAACCCACCTATCATATCAACCCATCTTATTTCATATTGATCTTCCCATCGATGACCTAGTATAGTCATGTGGTAGAACACTGGCATCATAATTGCCTTGGGTTGTACACCCCCAAGTACACCCTCACTCGTTATTCAAATGAGGAGAGGTACTCCCAACAAGCCTGGATCGTGGGTATGATACCAAGTGGGGTATACTCTATAAATACCAATATATGGTGATATACAACTCTAACCCAATGGGTAACGGATAAAGATATCACCCTACTGTCCAGAGCTCCCTCAACCCTAGGAGCCCTCCATCTTGATTCCTCACTTTGGGACCTCAAACAAGGTAGGAAGAGCTAGCTGAGTATTCTTGATTAGCATTGCCCCTCATTCGGAGGGGACACATCCATCAATCCAAACCTGCTCTCTGAATGTCGAGAACTTTCTCTTAGGTAATCCCTTTATGAGAATATATGCAATCTGTTCATTTATCAATATGTGATGGAGCTTGAAAACTCCTCTCTTTATCATGTCTCAAATGAAGTGATATTGAACCTCAATATGCTTGGACTTGTCATGAAACACAAGATTTTCTACCAAATGGATACCACTCTTGTTGTCACAGTATATCACCATAGTATTCAAGACCTTCTCAAGTGGCTCTCTAAAGAGCTTTCTCAACCAGATTGCTTTGCAGCTACCCATGCTAGCGATAAGGTTGTGCTCAATGCTACAAACTTTTGTTTCCTAGTCATCCAAGATATCATGGTAGATCCAAGGCTAAAGAAACATCCAAATGTACTCTGTCTATCAATAACTTTCCGGGCTCAATTAGCATCAATGTATCCATGAAGTTGTACATTTCCTACAGAATACCTCAAGCCAAGTATAATCGACCCATGAAAATATCTCAATATGTGTTTAGCATCTATCTAATGTGAGTGGTGGGGCTCGATCATGAATTGACTTAAAGTGTTTACTGCATAGTATATGTCTGGACAAGTGTTCAGAAGGAACATTAGAGCCCCAATGAGTTGTCTATACTAAGATGGATTTTATAAGTCTGGTCCTGTAGCATCTCCACATAATTTCTTGAAGTTCATTTACAATAGAGTGACAATAGGTTTACATTGAGTCATTCCAAATATTTCCAACAACTTTACAATGTATTTTCCTTGTGAAAGGAAAATCTTAGTGGGCTTCTGCCACACTTCAAGACACAAAAGGTAGTGCATGAGACCAAGATGTTTCATTTCAAATTCAGAGGCTAGCTTCCTCTTACATTTAATAATCATAGGATCACTACTTGTAAAAAATAGATCGTCAACATATAAAACCAAAATCAATGGCATACTTTGGACTACCTTGAAGTAGAGGTCAGGATCAACATTGCTTCTTGTGAATCCCAACTTCACTAAGTAACTATCAATACGTGCATACCAAGCTCAAGGAGCTTGATTCAAGCCATACAATGCCTTCTTCAACCTGCAGACATGTGTTATTCAATCTTCCACTTCAAATCCTTGTGGTTGTTCAACATATACCTCTTCCTAAAACATGCCATGAAGCAATGCAGTCTTTACATCCATCTTAATAAGATTCCATCTATGATTTGTAGAAAAGGAAACTATAGAACATATTGTTGTATATCGAGCTAAATGAGAAAATATGTCATCATGATATTCTCCCTCTTTCTAAGAGAAGCCTCGAGCCACAAACCTTGTTGTATATTTCTAAATGTTGCCATCAATTCCATGTTCGATTTTAAATAGCCATTTTGAAGTCACAACAGACTTCCCTTTCGGTCTAGGTACAATGTCCCATACGCCATTTTTCATAATTGATTCATATTCTTCAGCCATAACATCATTCCAAACTTGTTCTTTTGTAGCTTCTTCAAATGTGGAAGGTTCAACATGAATCGTAGTACTCATAGTAGCAACATAGCTATGATATCATGTTAAATTTTCAGATTGTTGACTGTTTTATCAGTTACTTTAGCCCAATTTATCTTTTCATTAACAATGCATCCAATTTGTTAGTAGTATAATCAACCATAAACGTAACTAAAGAAATAAAAATATATGCAGTGATAGAGAAGACAACAACACAACCATGAGAGACAACAAATTGGTCCAAGACCAAGGAAAAACCCCACTAGGGGGAAACCCTTTCAAATATTCTTCTTTAGTAGGTCGTCAACGATTTCAACAGAGTATAATGAGCTTAATACATATGATTTGCAATGGATAATAATGAACTAGATCTACAAATATGTTATAACAGAAAAGAAACCTAGATCTACCATATCACCGAAGCCAATTGATGTCAAGATGTCAAAACCTTAGCTCTGAATGGGGTCACTCTCATCTACACTATCTGTGAGCGACTGAAGATTCTGGGTTGCGCTCACGAATATTCTGTGTGAGTGACTATAACTGCAAAGTCGCACTTGTTGGGTGTGGAGTCTGATTATCTTCTATATTCAAAGGTATCACCACATTAGACCCTAGTTTGTAATGGGGCGGCAATGACACCCATAAAATATTTGCTGCAAGGGGGGTCCAAGGGGGGTGGCGGTTGCGACCTTTTGGTAGCCCCCCCCCCTGGCAGGGGGGTCGAGGGAAGTGCCCCCGAAACTAAGAATAGATGTAAAATAACTAAGAATAGATGTAAAATTATGTCATAAAATTTTGTAATTTCGTAGTCAATCTAGGTCGTTCATTAGGCAAATATCTGACGTTAGAGGTTATGTTTAATTTAGGGTTTTTCTCCCAAGAAGGCAACCCCTTGCTATATATGAGGGAATTGTATTGTGTCTATGTAGATCTGTATTCTATGTGAGGAAGAGAGAGGAGATTGAGAGTGAAGAGGGAGTTACAGCGGATCTGTTGTAGGTTATATCTCTTCAGTTTTCTGGATAATATAAAAAGAAGGAATGGTTGTTTCTCCGTGGACGTAGCCCAAACTGGGTGAACCATGTATATCTCTTTCTCTCTTGTTTTATTCATTTTCTATGTTTATATTTCTATAATATTTTATGTGCTCCATTTCTCTGCAATATATAATATTCTAATAGCATTCAAGAGGTCTCTATTCGTGCAACTCTGGCACCAAACTAAACATACTCAAAGTCACTCCCTTATCGAGCCGAGCGAGAAACCATAGATCCAATGTCACACCCTTGCTGCGTTGACAACATGATCGCTCTCAAGTCTACATGATCCAATCAACTAGGGACCAGATCCTTTTGATCTACCTCTGAAACCAAAGTCACTCTCACTGAGCTCTCTCCGAGTGACCAAAGAGCCAAAGTCTGTCTCTCTCCTACTTTGTGCCTACGACTAAGGATGAAAACTTCAGATCTGTGCTAGAAATCGAGATCTAGAAAACCCTAACACAGAGAAAACCTTTCGCTCGTAATTTTGGACCCAATGTAAACTTCTATCGATGAACCTTTGTGAGCCAAAAAAAAAAGAAGAATAGAAAGAATATGATGATATGATGATATGAACTTGAGGTCACTTCCTTTTATAGTTTTTGTTGAGGGTTAACTTGGGGTTAAGATTGAACCAAGCAGTTGCTTATGTGGTTAGGCTTGACCCACTCCATAATGTATGCATGAATAAAATAATTCAAATATTAACTTCTATTTAACCGAATTAGGTTGTTAACTTATTTAATTTTACATGTAAGAACATCACACATGTACACATATATATAGACATAATCAACATATAAATTAGGAAAATATCTCTTCACACTCGCATCACAATCGTATACAAAACAACACATTTGCAATTCCTATTTATACACATCTATTACAAATGACAATACAACATAATCCATTAATTGTAACATTATTAACAAATACTTATATTTTATTTTATAAGGAAATTTAGTCTAAGACTATGAATCTTCACCCAGCTATAGACAACTATAACTAGTGCTACTTGCAGTTGTCACCCCTGAGCTAGATTCCAGAGTATGGGGGGGAATTCTTGCTTGCTGGGACCACACTCAAGTTGCTAGATTGTTTGGTGTGGAGCCTAATTACCTTCTTTATTCATAGGTATCACCATGTTGGAACCCAGTTCCAAACTGGGTAGCAACATCACTTGTTTAATCATTGTCGGGGCAGGGGCGATGACAATTTTATGAGCCACCCCCCGTAGTGGGAGTTTGGGGGAAGCACCCTCGAAGCTAAAAATAGATGTAAAATTGTCTTGTAAAATATTGTAATTTTGTATTCAATATGGTCGTTCATTAGAAGGATGATTTAACGGTATAATTTATGTTAATTTAGGGCTTTTTTTCCCTAGAAGGCAATCGGAGATTTACATGAGGGAATTTTATTGCGGTTGTGTATGTGTATTTTGAGTGAGAAAAAGAGAGGATACCATGTGAGGGCGAAGAGGAAATTATAGGGGATCTACTATAGGCTGTATCTCTTCATTTTGTTAGATAATATAAAAGGAAAGACTAATTGTTTCTCCATGGACGTAGCCAAAACTTGGTGAACCACGTATATCTATGTCTCGCTTATTTTATGTGTTTTCTATGTTTGTGTTTATGAAATATTTTATGTTACCATTTCTCTGTAATATAAAATTTTCTAACAACATGTCAGGGACTCCAGAGGACCTCCTACCTCAATCCCCATTATTTCTTGTCTCTTTGTTTCCTGCATGGGGAGTCCATATTTGCCCAACCTCATCCCCTCATGCACATATGATGTTTCACCCTCTCCTAGGGAGTCGACAAACCATTGTATTGGCTAGGGAAGTAACCAGGAACAATGATTTGATCTCATCTCTATCTTGGCTTTAGGATGTTCTCTTCCCAAGATGCTACAAGTATATAGTGTAGCTAGCTCAATCCACAACCTCCAATGAATACCAAGCTATTACAAGGCTTGAGTATTTAATTCCACCCATAACCTCTAGGGACCCAAGTCATTTTAGGGCTCCAAAGATCTCTTCTCTCAACCGACAGCCTCCAGGGACCTAAGTTGTTACAAGGTTACACGAATCCTATCTCAACCCACAGCCTCTAAGGAACCCAAGTTGTTATAGGGCTCCAGAGACTAGCACTCAACCAACAACTTCCAAGGATAAAGAATCAATCCTCTTCTCTTCTCTTCTCTTCTCTTTACCACTGCTTGCTAGAATTTGTTGATGTTGGTTTTCATCTTGCCCTTGCTTTGGTATGCTTCCCAAAATCGAGTTATTTCTCTATGTTCATGTTCTAATTCTATTTCCTCCCCTTACTCTCATTTTCTCATACCACTCTGTAATTCACTCATTTGGGTTTTATTCTTCTTTTCTCTCCCTCTCCATATGTCCTTCAAATGTTATCCTCCAAATAATATTTCTCTCCTTCAGGATTTCGAGAGTCAACATTCCTGCCCCTTCCTTTATTGTTGCATCCCTTCATAAATTTTGTCCTCTTTTGCTTGTTGTGGTTTTCTCCAGCAAGCATGGGCTTGAGTACTTTTCCTTAACCCATTTAATTTCAAGAGCCATACCCTTTACTTCATGCACCAACCAATTTTTAATGGTTGTTGGAAGTTCATATTTCTTCTTTTCACAAGAAACCATAACATTCCCTAGTAGACTTCTCCATCCCCATCTTTGGAATCCATGTCCCTTGACTCCGTCCACTTTTTTCTGTTATTTTATCATTGCAAAATATTTATATCCTTTTTTACAATTTCTTTCATACCATAACCTTGGGTGGGGTTGTCACAATCCCCTCCCCCTTGAGGGAATGTTTCCCTTGGTGTTCATTTACACCTATACAATGCCAAAATTAAAGCGGTACACATACGGTTCCATGGAGCTTTATACACATATCTCTATAAAATATTTACAATTATACACACTTGTTTTTCATCATCAAACAAGAAAGGATAATTAGCTTTGAGGGCATCGACCATTTCCCACGTGGCCTCCTTTGGCCCAAAGTGCTTCCATTGCACCTTGAATTTCTCTAGGACTTGATTTTGAAGCATCAGACTCCTCTAGTACATAATGCACATTGGTTTTGGTTGGAACTCTCCCCTTGTTTCCACCATTAGCATAGATTAATCAATCACATTATTAGAATCATGTACATATCTTTTAAGTAAATAAACATGGAAAGCATCATGAACTCTAATAGATGGATATAAAGCGAGTTTGTATGCTACCCATCCAACCCTCTCAAGGATTTCAAGAGGTCCAAAATATCATGGTTCCAACTTGGCACATGTCCCAATTTTTAGGGAATTTTTCTTGGGTTTAATTCTTAGGTGGACATGTTACCTCATTTAGAACTACCTATGAACCATATGCTTATGTGCATAGCATTTTTGTTTGTCTTGTGCCACTTTCATGGTTTGCTTTATGATATGAACTTGTTGTTCCATATGCCTAAGCATATTAGGTCCTATATGCACTCTATTAATTGGATCACTCCATCTAATAGGAGTATTACATTTCCAACCATACAATGCCTAAAAGGGGCTCATCCTTATGGACACTTGATTTCCATTATTGTATGAAAATTCCATAAGTTGAAGATATTATTCCCATTTCTTGGGTTGATGCATCAGATACATCCTCAACATTTCCTCGAGGAACTTATTAGTCCTCTCTGTTTTCCCATCTATTTGTGGATCATAGGAAGTAAAATAAATGTTAATTCTATTCCCAAACCTACGAACAATTCCTTGCAAAACTTGGAAGTAAAGTTAACATATCTATCTAACACAATATTCTTCGGGATTCCATGCAGTCTCATAATCTCCTTTATGAATAATTCTGCCATATCACCAATGGAATCAGTGGATTTGACTGCTACAAAATGAGCTACTTGTTGAGTTTGTCCACCACCACCATGATTGCATCATGTTGCTTAGCCATTTTTGGCAATAATATGATGAAATCCATAGAGGCTACTTCCTAATTCCATTATGGAATGGGAATTTGATGCAATAGTCCTGTCAGGTGTTTTCATTCAGCCTTCACCTACTCGAATTCCATGTATCTTGCTATGAAATCTGCCACTCTTTCTTCAGATTCGACCAATAATAGTACCTTTTGAAGGTTGTGAGGGTATTTTGATACCCTCAGTGGGTTGAGTAAGGCTTAACATTGAATTATTTGATTATTATCCTCTTTATTTCATCGTTGTTAGGCACATAAATTCTACTTGTAAATCTAATTAAGTCATCCTCAGTGAGATGGGATCCTTCATCCTCACCTCTTTGCTGCAACTTTTCCTTCAGTTGCTAGTACTTTTTGTCTAGTTGTCCAGTGGTTTTGATTCTTCCTTCCAAATTTTTTGCATACCAACTTGTCATTGCCAAGTGATTTACTTGTATTCTCATACTCAAGGAATCAACAACCTTGTTTTCCTTTCCTTTTATGTGCTTAATCTCAAAATCAAACACATTGAGCATGGCCAACCATATTGCTTATTTGGCATTCAACTTCAGTTGTCCAAAAAAATACTTAAGTCCACTATGGTCTGACATGAGCGTGAACTTCCTTCTAAGGAGGTCATGCCTCCACATTTTCAAGACATGAACTATAGAAACTAGTTCTAAATCATGTGTTACATAATTTTCTTCAGGTTTATTCAACTTTCTAGATTCATAGCACACTACTTTCCCTTCCTACACAAAGACTGAACATAGTCCCTCTCTAAATGCATCCAAACAAACCAGAGAGTCTTTATCTAGATCCATGGTTCTCAACACTACGTATTCATGAACAATTTTTTTAGCTGCTCAAAGCTTTTCGCATATTGTGTAGGCCATTCAAATCTTTTCCCTTTGTTATGCAAAGTTGTAGTGGGAAGAATGATTTTGGAGAAATTTTGAATATATCTCCTATAATATCCTACCGATCCCATGAATGATCTAATGTCATTCACATTCTTTGGATTTCACCACTCCCTTATGGCTTTGATCTTTTCAGGGTCAACTAATATGCCTTCCTTAGAGACAATGTGCCCTAAATAGTGTATTTTTGGCTGGAAGAAGTCACACTTACTTAGCGTTTCATAGAGTTGATGTTATCTTAATAGTTGTAACACTGTAACCAAATATTTTTCATGTTCTTCTTCTATTTTTGAATAGATTAAAATGTCATCAACAAATAATATAACAAACTTATCCAAGTATGGATGCAATACTCTGTCCATCAGGCACATGAACATGATCAAGGAATTAGTTCTAAAGGTAGTTTTATGGATATATTCCTCCTTAATTCTCATTTGATGGGAGCCTAACCTTAAGTCAATTTTGGAGAAAAATTTTTCTCCTCTTAACTAGTCAAAGAGATCATCAATCCTTAGTAATGGGTACCTACTATTAACGGTTACTTTATTTAGAACCTATAATTAATGCACAATTGAAAGATTATTTTTTTCCTCTTTACTAACAATATTCGTGTTCCCCAAGGATAAATGTTTGGCCTTTGTAACCCTTGTTGAGAATCACCTTCAATTATAATTTGAGCTCAACCAATTCTAGCATTCTCATTCTATATGGAGCCTTGGATTTTGGTGCTTCTCTTGGCACCAGTTTGATAGAGAAATCTACCTCCTTGTGTGGAGGTAATCCAAGAACCTCCACTGGCAAATTATATGCATACTGTTGCAAAACATGCTACCTTTGAAGTAATTCAACCTTCTTGTCATTTGATCTTCTATCAATTTCTTCACTCTAGAAAAATTGTACTGCAAAAAACATGCATCTTTTCCTGTTGTTTCATTTCACTTGCATGAAAATGATCAACTTCACTGATATGGGTTTCTTCTTTCCTTGCATAATTTCTTTGTTCCTTGCTCATCCAAGAATTTTATTTCTTTCTCATAGTAATCTACCTTGGTCCAGTGTAAGTACAACTAGTCTATGCCTAATAATAAGTCATACGCACCCAATGGTAACACCTTCAAGTGGGTTACCATGTCCATGTTGCTAAGCTCAATTACACAGAAATTTTCCGAATGGTTGATTCTTATTCTTGTGTCTGTTGCCAATTGAACCAGCCAAGGTTCCTTAAGTAACTCCTTTCCCAATCCACACTTCTCCACAAGTTCTAGACTGATATAACTATAATTGGAACATGGATCAATCAATATGGAAATGACTTGTTGTTGTAGCTTACCTTCCATCCCAATGATAGATTCTTGATGATATACTTGGCGATTGTTCACTTTTGCATAAGCTCTAGGCATACTCTAAGATACTTCACCCACTGTGCTTTCCTTCTATGTGTTGTATGTATTTGGTCCAACATTGTGTTGATGTGGGAAATCTCTTCTCTTATGGTCCCCACAACAGGCCCAACACTTGAGTGGTTCTCGAGCTTCAAACTGGGGTTGTGCTATCACTGGTTGTTGTACATTTTTCTTGTTAGCAACATAGGTATTTTTCTAAAATTACCGTGTCTGAGCTAGGTGCCTTAATTATATCCTATATTTGTTTTTCTTGGGCCAAATATTAGTATGTCCGGTGTTGCTCTTGGCTTTCTAGCTGCTCCTAATATCAATTTTGCATTTTGATTGTTCATAGCAGTGTTCTACTTTCTTGATAGTATCCTTCAGGGTTTGATGTTCCAACAATTTGATATTACCATTGAATACCATAAGCAACGCACTGATAGTCTTCTGAATATTAGCTCTCTCATCCTTGTGATATGGTACATACCTCAATGGTTCAACAAATTTGATGACATACTCATCAATAGTTAACTGACCCATTTTTAGTTCATAGAACTCTTTTGTTTTTTTATCAAAATACCCCTCAGACAGGTATTGTTCTTTGAAGAACTTTTCAAACTCTCCCCATGTCATATCCTTCTTGGTAATGGATTTAACATTATTTAGCTCTTCCCACCATATATAGGCTTTCCCTTTCAAGTTGTGCGTGACAATCCTAGCCTTCATATTCTCAAAATAGTCATGTATTCTAAAAAAATTCTTCATTACCAACACCCATGATTTTGCATCCTCTGCCTTCTTCATATCCCCATACAATGTAGGTGGCTTTTCCTTCTTAAATTCTTTAGTAATAAGCTCCTTTTCCTTTTCCTTTCTTATTGAGGTATGGTGATGTCAGGAATAGTGATGTCTTCGAGCAAACAATTTAGATGCTTTGTTGGAGTACTGCACTTAGGTGTTGGTCCCTCCACATGGAGTGCTTAGACATTCACCTCCTAGCATGGTGTCCTCACTTTATTTCCTCTTCCTTTTCATGGATCTACCACCATATACTCCTTTGGTGTTTTCTTTTGATTCTTGAGGTATTTTTCAGTCTCTTTGAATCACCCTCCTCTCAGATTATCTTTTCCTTTGTCAATCTGAGAGACTTTACAAGATGACTGTGTTGATCTATGCTTTCCTTCTTGGGCTCTCACTAGCCTCTCATTATCAGGCTTAAATCTTCTCACCTCATCCCTTAGGCTTCTTAAGGTGTTCATCCAATCTGGGGAATGACTCCCTCCCCCTTGGCCAATCGATCTCTCTCCTTCATTAGTTCTGACCCAATTACTTCCATGTTGTGATTGATCAGGACTATATTTAACCATTCCAGTCCTCATCCCCATGAATTATTTTGTTTAATGTTTCTTGTGATGTGTTGTCAATCATACACATTGTTAGATGTTTGTTAGGTCCCTATAATACTATTTATTCCCCCATTACTATTGTAGTTATATCCCTTATCAATATTGTTGTGCCCTATTGTCCCCATGTTGTTATTATTGTGCCCCATAGAATCCCTCTATTGTTATTTTTGTGCCTTTATATTATTATTGTTAGGTCGGCTTGGTTATATTGTGACCCCTTAGACTCCTATATATAGAAAGGAGGTTTTGTCATTTGTATCATCTAAGAATTGTTCATTTGTTTAATGTAAAGGAGGTTGTCCCCTCGAAGAGGCTGAATTCTAAGGTGTTCAACCAACTTTTCTATCTTTTTGTGAGCTGGTTTCATAACATTTGGTATCAAAGGTTTGGATTCTAGGGTTTAGCTGCTCCATCATGGAATTTTCACTATAATTATTTTTTCTGCGATGTTTTAGAAGAGGAACAAAAAACCCATTTGAGACAAAATCGCGCTAAACCTCGGGTCCGAATTTCAGAGCTTTTTGCACTATATTTGCGAGATATTATTTGAGGAAGTTGGCCTTTTTGAAGACTCCTGAATTACATTCCAAACAGGTGACCTTGGGAAAATCATCATAACTTTTGTTTCGAGCATCAGATTGAAATTTTGTAGGAAATTGCAGAAAGTCGATGGATTGTAGTTTCCTATATATATTTTTCAGATACTAAGGTCAAAAAAGTGACATGTGGCACTTCATACAAGTTCGCTCTTCTGGAAAGGTCTATAATCAAGTCAACTTGGGAGATTATGCATAATTTTGCCTTGGAGAATCTAAATTTAACTACACCGATGGCATTGGAAAGAGGATGCAGAGGGCTACTGGATGTCACAATTTCACAACTGGATGATCTGAAATTATAGAGATACATCAGATTCAATATCGAGCTCCTACAAAGTGTTAAAAGGTGTGTAGTTTTTTATTTTTTTATTTTTGCAAAAGCTTGGTTTGAAAAAATAGTTTGAAGGAATTCAAAGGGCATAGGGAAAGCATTATTATCAGTTATTGATGCCTTGAGGAAAGAAAATGAAAACACCTAGTAACCAACCTGAAAGTTCTAGCATGACTCATGAAGAAGAGGAAGAAATGCAACATGATATATCAAAATTACGAGACCAAGTGCAACAAATGTCACTTGCACAAAAAGTAACAGAATCTACGATGGATGGTTTAAAGAAAGATGTAGAAGCTAATATGGATGGTTTAAAGAAAGGCGTAGAAGCTACGATGGATTTTTTAAAGAAAGGCGTAGAAGCTAAGATGGATGTCATGGAAGCTAACAGGAATGGCATGGATGCTAAAATGGATGGCATGGATGATAAGATGGAAGAATTGAAGATACATCTGAATAAGTTGCTACAAGAAATGGTCACTAATGGTGAAAGGGTAGTAAAAGAAACTCATTATGAGAACAAAAGAAATGTTAATCATGATTTCACAGACTCTAATGTTGGATCGAAGACCCACCATATTCGAAAAATTGATATGAGGAAGTTTTATGGAAAGGATCTCGCAACATTGATACTATAGATGGAGCAATTTTTCGATCTCAATAATGTGAAAAACACACAAAAGGTATGTATTGCAACTTTATATTTGGAACCAAATCAGTTTGTATGGTATCAATGGCTTTTCTCTCGTAAACAAATTATCATTTGGGCAATTTATACGGAATAAATGACAGCACATTATGAAGATACAAAAAGAAACACTTTTTTTAGCCAATTGATAAGTCTGAAACAAAAGGATTCAATGATGAAGCACATTAAGGAGTTCCAAAAATTGAACATAAGGGTAAAAAGTATTCCAGAGGAGCATAGGATTGATGTGTTCATAGGGACTTTAAATGATAATATCCAACATGATGTTCGACTTTGGGAACCTAATTCATTAGAGAAGGAATTTAGGTTAGCAAGAAAAATTGAAAGAAAAATTATGGCAACCAAGAAGCCTACCACTCACAACTATAAAGATGGAAGTGTTGTTGCTTCCAGCCTTCCACAACCTATAAGGTTGAAACCACAACAATTGGAAGAAAAAAGAGCAAAATGGCTTTGTTATAGTTGTGGTAGCAAATATGCTAAAGGTCATAAGTGTGTCGAGAAGAAATTATTCTACATAGTTTACAAAGAGGAAGAAGAAAAGGAACAAGAAAGGTCAAAACAAGAGGATATACTCCAGGAACAAAGCCTATATAAAGAAGAAATGAATCCCACCATATATTGTAATGCATTGGCTGGAATTACCACTCCTAAAACCATCAAGATAGAAGGATATATCAAGAAGAAAAAGGTAATAGTGTTGATTGATTCAGGAAGTACCCACAACTTTATTCATTGTAAGATAGGAAAAGAATTGAATTGCTTCCTATATCCAACACCAGAGTGTCAAGTTATGGTTGCAAATGGAGGAACGATAAATTTCTCTGGAAAGCACCATAATATCAAGCTATCCATGGGAGAATATGTATTAAATAGCCCAATGCTTTCCATTCCAATGGGAGGTGTTGATCTTGTACTAGGAGTCCAATGGCTACAATCCTTAGGTATAATAGCTTTTAACTTTCAAGAACTTTTCATGAAATTTTATGCCGAAGGAAAGGAAGTTGAATTAAGGGGTATTGCAGGGAAATCAAGAAAGATAATAAGCTCTAACGGTATGACAAAGCTTCTAAAAAAGGAACAAGAAGGTGTAATTGCACAATTATGTTTGCTAGATGTTTCCATATCAAACTTATCTATTTCTCCAGATCCCCAAAAAGTCTTGGACAATAATTCCAAGGGATTTGAGACTCCCAAAGGTCTCCCACCTATTCGTGATCATGATCATGCTATTCACTTGATTCCAGAAAGTGTTCCTCAAAACATCAGACCGTACAGATATCCCTATGCCCAAAAGAGTGGAATTGAATGTATGGTTGTAGAAATTCTCGAGGCTGGTATAATTCAACCTAGCCAAAGTTCTTTCTCTGCTCCAGTAGTATTGGTGCACAAGAAGGATGTATCATGGCACATGTGTTTGGATTATAGGGAGCTCAACAAGCTCACTATTAAAGATAAGTTTCTCATTCCTATCATTGATGAATTATTGGATGAATTTCATGGATCAATTTACTTCACCAAGTTAGATTCTTGTTCAGGATATCATCAAATCAGAATGAAGACTTAAGACATTCTAAAAACAACATTTAGAACTCATGAGGGTCACTATGAGTTTTTGGTCATGCCTTTTCGCCTTACCAATGCACCTTCTACATTTCAAGGTTTGATGAATTCCATTTTCAAATCCTTTCTTAGAAAATTTTTGTTAGTATTTTTTGATGATATACTAATCTACAGTAAGTCTTGGAAGGATCATGTTGAACACGTTGACAAAGTGCTACAACTATTGGAGGAGAAATAATTATATGAAAAAAGATCCAAATGTTTCTTTAGAGTAGAAGAGGTGGAATATCTGGGTCATATTGTATCTCATGAAGGCGTTAAGGTAGACCCTACCAAAATTAAAGCCATTAAGGAATGGGAAATCTCCACATCCACAAAGCATTTGCGAGGAATTCTTAGGTTGGCATGGTATTATCACAAGTTTGTTAATAATTATGGGAAAATAGCAGCACCTCTAACAACATTGTTGAAGGAAGATGCATTTTCATGGACTCCAGAAGCAACAAAGGCCTTCAAACATCTTAAAGAGGAAATTTGCCAAGCATCGGTCTTAGCTACACCAGAGTTCACAAAGACCTTTATTGTGCAATGTGATGCTTCTGGAAATGGAATTGGTGCTATTTTAATGCAAGATAAAAGACCCATTGCTTTCGAAAGTCGCCCTATAAAGGGAAAGTATTTACACAAAGCTATTTATGAGAAGGAAATGTTGGCAATACTACATGCACTTAAGAAATGGTGGCCCTACCTAAAGGGAAGATAGTTCAAGGTAAAAATGCATCATGATAGCCTTAAATAATTTTTAAAACAAACATTATCCTTTGAGGAATAACAAAAATGGGTCACAAAGATGTTGGGTTATGACTTTGAAATCATATACAAAAAAGGGAAGAAAAATGTTGTGGCAGATGCACTCTCAAGAAAGGATGAGGATGTGGAAGCATTGTTGTGCACCATTGTGGATGAGGGAGGAATGGAAGAATGACAAAGAATTGTGGAAACTTATTCGAAAGTTACAACAAGATTCCAATACATCTAATACATTTAGCTGGAAAAATGATTCGTTATGGTACAAAGATTTCTTATACCTCTGTAGGAATTCCCAACTCAAACAAAATATTCTTTTGGAATTGCACACTTCTTCCTTAGGAGGGCACTCAGGATTTTTAGAAACTTACCACAGGGTTAAGAAGGAATTTTTTCGGGATGGCCTTAAATCAGATATTCAAAAGTTTGTGGTGGAATTTTTGGTATGCCAACAAAATAAAGTTGAAACAATTAAGACACCAAGTCTATTTTAGCCTTTGTCCATTCCAAGCCAACAGTGGGAGGAGGTTTCAATGGATTTTATCACAGGTTTACCCAAGTTCGAGAGAAAGAGTGTCATCATGGTGGTAGTTGGCAAACTTACCAAGTATGCACACTTTTGTGCATTATCACATCCATTTAAATATAGTATAGTTTCTATAGCATTTATGGAAACAATTCAAAAGCTACATGGAAACCCAAAGATTATTGTAAGTGACAGAGATCCCATTTTTACTGGAAATTTTTGGACAGAATTATTTTCTTGTCTTGGTACTCAGTTATCTCATAGCTCATGTTATCATCCTCAATATGATGGGCAAACTAAGATAGTAAACAAATGTTTGGAAGGATATCTTTGTTGCTTTGTATCTGGTAAACAGACACAATGGGTCAAATGGTTGCCTCTGGCTGAATGATGGTATAACAATTCCTTCCATACTGCAAAAAAATGACCCCATTTATGGCACTTTATGGATATCAGCCACCATCCATCACATCATATTTAAGAGAAAATTCGAAGGTTCAAGCAGTGGAACATCACATCGAGCATCAACAACTAGTTCTCCAACTCTTAAAGGACAACCTCGCGTTGGCGCAGAATAGAATGAAACAATAGGTAGATAAACATCGCAGTGAAATAAGTTTTGATGTAGGTAACTAAGTATTCTTACGGCTACAACCATATAAACAAATGTCCCTCAAGCAAGCTAAGAAGGATAATAAATTGTCACCAAAGTATTATGGTTCATACAAGCTGTTGCAAAAGATTGGTACTATGGCATACAAATTGGAGCTTCCTACAACTTCTCAAGTGCACCTAGTTTTCCATGGTTCATGTTTAAAGAAGGTTATAGGCAACAAGCTCCCAGTTCAAACAATATTTCCAGAACTTGATGAGGAAGGAAAAATTATATTAGAACCAAAAGCAGTCATAGAAACAAGAACTCGATAGCTACAAAATCAATCCATTTCAGAGTATCTCATCATGTGGAAGAATTAATCCATTGAAGATTCCATATGGGAGGATGAGAATTTTATACAGAAGCATCCAGAACTACTCAAGCGTTGAGGACAACACTTTTTTGAAGAAAAGGAGCATGTTAGGTCCCTATAAGACTAGTGATGCCCCCATTACTATTGTAGTTGTATCCCTTATTAATATTGTTGTGCCCCTATTTTCCCCATATTGTTATTGTTGTGCCCCATAGAATCCCTCTATTGTTATTTTTGTGCCTTTATATTATTATTTTTATGTTGGCTTCGTTATATTGTGACCCCTTAGACTCCTATATATAGAAAAAAGGATTTGTCATTTGTATCATCCAAGAATTGTTCATTTGTGTAATGTAAAGGAGGTTGACCCCTTGAAGAGGTTGAATTCTAAGGCGTTCAACTATATTTTCTATCTTTTTGTGAGTTGGTTTCATAACAACGTTTCATAAATAAATAACACAAAAATCAGGTTCATGATTTACAATGGAATATTCTACTATGACAAAACAATCATGTTAGTGTGTCAATATACTTATAAGTCATGTGCATAAATCATTCAATCTCCTCATCATGATAATCAAAGAAAAATGCATCCATGAGCTATGACCCCAAAATAAATAGCATGACCACGATCATGTTCTTAGACAAGTTTCATTAATCTCATATCAATAGGTTTATTCAATTTTTAACAATGGATGCATCGCTAGGGGAGAAATACCATACCATGTTGGTTCATATTGAGGGATATATATTGAGGAAATAATAACATAATGTATTGAGAATTTAGAAGGAGGGCCTGATGACAAGCAGTGTCCTCTCATCGAGTTTTGAACCTTGGCATATCTTTCATGGAGTCTTGTATTCTTCTTCCCACAAGGTGTTTTTCGAATAGCAAAGATGTCTCCATCTCAGGGAAGCTTTTCAATCTCTTTTCCACTCACATGTATGATGGTGAAGAAAAAGTGGCTTGTCCTGAGCACTTACATAACCTTGTTTCTGTGATTTATGAGGAAGATGAGTTTACTAACAAATAGATTGGGTTGTTGCTCACATACACACTTCATGAATCTCCATTTCATTGGGTGCTCAGCCCACTAGTTGACACAGTGCACTCATGTGAGCACTTTTGTGATATTACTGAAGACACGTTCTATCATTTTGATCTAGATCATCTTGACCAAAAACTGTTACAGCGACGGAAGGCTCTGCACGAATCCGTTATTGATTTTTGGTAGTGTTTCCATGACTTGCAGTTTCAAGCTCCAAGGAGCCAAATGAAGTTTGCTTATCTATGGGATCGGTTTGAGTACTTGTTTTGGGAAGTTTTATTGTTCTTGGATAACCATGTAACCCTCTAGACTTAGTAGCAGATCTAGAAATAACATACAAATTAATCTCTACATTTTCTATAATTAATGGATAAAACAAGAGAGAAGAGAAACCTACTTGTAGTTTTCACTAGCTCCTTGTCTCCGTTGACCAATCTTGCTGCTCCTTTCCATACTTAAGCTGCGTCAAAAGTACCTGCACAAACAAAGAGATAAAAACCCATCAACGAAAATGATAATGATCTATTGCTTATAAATAGCATGGAATCGAGAACATGATATACATATGAAAGCGTCAACATATAACACAAGCATAAGGAAAAAATTTTGAAGACTTTATTGATAAGAGGAAGAATTACAACCCATATGTGCTCAATCAAGTGACACTCTTCCAATTCAACCCCTCTTCACCTCATGACAAGCAAGACACTTCAACACTACTACAATACTTGCAATCAATTCTAATCTCATATCACCAGCGTCTCCCTATAATTCAATGATTTCCAACCCCTGATCTCTTAGATGAGTGATCTTTTTATAAGTGAATGAAGGAGGTTATGCCATCAATGGTGATAATGAATGCCTTTCTAAATTTAGAAATCAGTTCCATGGAAGAAGGGATAGGGGATTGATATTACTTAACTCCCTTCCTCATCCAAATGTGAACTCAAAGTAGTATGTGGCATTGAGAAACTTCTAGGCTTCCAATGGATAAGGAATCTTCAAACCCTCATGGAAGTTCGCTCAAATTCACCTAGCGCACGCCTAAGAGGGACCAAGTGCACTGCATAACACCCTGTCAGTGTATGGTTTGCATTGCAACACACCCTAATGAAGGCCTACTTGCGCTAATCTTCTTAGAGGTAGTTTTTGGATGTTTTCAGTGATGGAACTTCTTAGGAAGTGAGGCATTTTTATGACTAACTTCTTTAGGGCATGTAACAACTACACTAGTGGTTGATGGGCCCTAATAGTATCGATCTGTAAGTTGGGGTTGATGTGCCCACAAGGATCTGTAATAGTTGCCCCCTAAAGCATGAAGTCGTAAATATATATGTCGAATGAAATGCTTTATCATGAGGAGAGGAGGTTTCAAAACGAAATGTGACCTACATCAATTACAATACATATATCATGATAATTTGATTTTTATCATGAACTAACTGAGGGAAGTCATACCCATGCTCAGCTTATAAAATTTCATTACATGTAAAAATATAGTTGTCTACAGATATAAACCCATGAATGGTTGACCATGAATGTAAGGCCATTATACATTTCATTTAGTACTCCTGAAAATATCGCAGGCCGAATGGATGAAACTAGATCTGGGGTCTTCAATCTCGTTCAATATTTTTCTCAAGTACAAGTCTAACCATGTGAATAGATGTTCTGAAGTCGAACATGAAAAGACATTGTCTGATTACCAGCCAATGATGTAAGTCGTTACCAGATGCGAGAGGAATCACCGATAATGATAATGACCCTCAAAGTACTATAGTACATTTCACATGGTGTGAATAAATGATTTTATTTTGAACACCATACAAATTATTTCGGTCAAAGGCCATTGATGTCAACCTATCACCGGAAGTGAGAAAGCTGTCATTGATATATGTAACCTTCAAGGTACTGAAGGGGTGTTTCTAAGTCAACTTCTTGGATGATGTGCTGATGTCGATAAGAAGAAACTCCTCACAGGAGGGCCTTGATGTATCCCACGTCTATGACATGAAATGAGATAAATGATTTTCAAGATGGAAAAATAACTGACAACACAAAGTTCCGGAATGGCGGTCATGAAAATGAAGGTTTACAGTATTGCAAAGGATGAAGTTTGAACTGAATGACTTCTCTTGAACATGGCGCAACACTAATATGAATTGGTAGCATTGACCCAAAACAAAGTAATGGATGGTATGATAGACCAATGGTGTGACAACCATCAAGCTGAATCACCCAACTCACATAGTCACAGTGATGAGGTGAAAGTGTCGTGTTCAAGAGCGACTTGCTACCATAAAGTTTTCTCGGCTTTTTCCTTTTTCCCGAGTCATTGCTGACCAATACCTCTTTACTTTTTATCAAGCTTGAGGAGGATAGCATATTCTTGTTGTATAATTTCACCCTTCGGGAAAATCCATCACTATTTGATGCTTTAACAAGTCTAGCAAAGGTGAAACTCGACCTTGTCTAGATGGACAAGCATGTCAGTATTTGATGTTTTTAATGAGTTTAACGACAAAGAAAACTCAGCCCTTTTCATGTTTAGAGAGTTTGAAAAGGGATGAAAAGGAAACTCCACAAGTTCTTTTTTGTAAAATAATCTCTCATGTCTGAAAAAGCGTAAAATAATACAAGATAGGTATCGTTTCCAATCCTTTAACGAGCTAGAATAGACAAGCGCTCGACAATATTTTCATGTTTAGAGAGTCTAAAAAGAGCTTAAAGAGGACTCCATTTGACGAACGAGTGATGTCTAGGGTAGAAACTAGTTCTAGTGATGTTGGAACTTCTCAAAACATGTTAATTTATGTGAAGAGGCTGGCTAATAAGACCACTCATTGCAACTGTTCCTCAAAAATGGTAAAACAACCAAGTGAAAGCGTATGATCGGCCAAAGGGATGGTGGTGATGGGATGAAAACAACCAAGGCTTATCTGATGAAGGAGGCTGATAAAATGGAAATCACGAGGGCTAAAAAAAGAAATGGGTTCATTTTTACACAAGCTTGAACCATAGGGAACTATGCTTAGATTCAATATCATGTTTACACAAGCTTAAAAAGAAAAACTATGCTTGGATTTAGTTTCATTTTTACACAAGCTTAAAATGAAAAACTATTCTTGAGATTAGTTTACATGCCCCCAGTATGATGAAAGGGAGAGTCTCCTATAACTAGATGGAAGTCACTACAGTGAAGCAAGATGATTATCCAACACATTTTTGGCTTCATCCAGATAGGGACAAAGGTGAATGAGGTGATTCCCTTCACATAACCTACAGGGAAACTTAACTTTACCATTAGGTGCATTTCCCCCAAGCTTCATTACATGCACCGAAGTAGACTACTTGCAGCTATCAAGTGGATGGAAGGAAGGTTCATATACGAGATCAAGTGAAAGACGCGACTGGGATTTTATGAGTTCTACTCAAAGACTCAACTTGGAACTTTGATCCATGGGTCCTTGTTTCATTTTTTAATGAGCTTGACATAAGACAAGGAACTACGCTCATGGACCTATTTCATGTTTTAACGAGGTTGACATAGTAAAAGAAATATCCTCATAGACTTGTTTCATTTTTTTTAATGAGGTTGACAAAGTAAAAGAACTATCGTCATTTCCCTGGTTTCATTTTTTAACAAGGTTGACTCAAGACATGGAACTATCCTTATGGGATTTGTTCCATTTTTTACCAAGGTTGAGATAGTAAAATAACCATCCTCTTGCTCCTTGTTTCATTTTTTAGCGAGGTTGACAGAAGACAACAAACTATCCTCAGACCAATCACAACTCATAAGTGGTCATGAAAGAGAGATCTGGTTCCAATTTCCCCAATACATGATGTACAACATCACTGAATTGATCTTCAGTCAATGTAGGTATGAAATAGGTTACCACATAATAAACTTGTGGCAGGGATGATTCCATTGGTTCAAAATGACTATTTAGGGAAGATGGTTGACTGGAAGCCATATTTGGATGGGGAAATGAAAGTTGGTCAATGGTGACAATTATGCCTTCATGCGGGAAACAAATCACTCAAAAGATTGTTGAAACAATAGCTCCGATGCCATAAACATAGCCGCGCCCTAGAAGTAAATTTTCATCTAAAGTTCCTACGACTACCATCACGTTTAGATAAATGATTTTTCCTCCTAAAGTAATACATAACTAAGGGAGGATCCCTAATGGTTGACTAGTTCCTCTATTAAATCCCAATAGATTATGTGTAACAAGCACAAGCGATGGCGAACCAAGCGCTTTCCAAGCAGTTGAGGATACTCACTGATGCACCTTCATCTATAATAGTGCCATATAAAATCATATTACAAACTTGTACTATGATCTGGAAAGGCACATAAGAAGGAAGATGAAAACCTTCCAGTCGATTCCAATCAAAGGAAGTGACTAGACTACTTGGAGGGGGTATTGTAGAAACATGAGAATTAACCCCTTGAGTTATGTGAATGGGAGGGTTTTCCTCCTATCTTGATGGAATAAGAGGACTAACCCCAAGCTCATTAGAATCTGAAGAAACAAAAATAACTTAAGTGGTATCATATTCACTCTCTTTAGGAAAGGTATGATTTACTGAAGGTGAAATCAGGTCAATTGTTACCTCAACCTATTGATCTG
>APFE030620409.1:0-22112 GCA_000404065.3 Pinus taeda | reverse complement strand
AAATGAAGGCACGAAAAAATCACTGTATAAAATGAACAGGCTACTCCAAACTCTTTAGCCTAAGTTTTCAGAAAAGTAAGGCTACTCCAAACTCTTTAGCCTAAGTTTTCAGAAAAGTATACCGTGTAGCCGGCAATAAGAGGTCGAAACACAAACTTTTGATAAAAATCTATTGAGCAGAAAATTTTATTTCAGAAATTGGCTTAAACCTGACATGTACGAGAAATTTTACTTGGTCAAAGTTAATTAATCGCATCGATCGATCACTATTAGTCCCAGGTAGGGACTAATAAACAACATCATCTTAAATTCTCTAGTACTAAAAAAATGCGAACATAATTCTTGAAACTATATGAAACTCTTTATTTTTTATTTTTTTCCATGAGAAAAAACTAAACATTCTTACATTAATCATAAAATGTCTTACATGATCTTAGTTCATGATCTAGTCAATATTCTTGTGTGTTGTCCAAGAACATACCTCTCATTTTCTTGTAATTAACTACATTGGATATCTCATCAAATTTGAAAGAGAAAAATTTAATTTTAAATGTTTCTACAAGCTTTCACATGTTACAATTTAACTAATCTCTGTTATACTTTGGATAGAATAACTTATAGCTCTTTCAATCTCCAATAGAATTGAATCATACACGTTATAAGTGAGAAAGACAAATTAATATAGTTCTTGGCCCTATACAATTGCAACTCGAGAATATGAATACAAATTACTTGTTCCTATGTCTTCTGAATGCTACTCAATATTATATCGAAATAACTATTTTCACTCAATTTATACACAACTTCAAAAACTTACTAGTTTTTGTTTCTTGTAAATCCCACTTAATATTATACTAGTGAAAGGTTTCTATTGAAATTATTTGCAATTTTATGGACTTCGTGTTACATTGAAGTTATATTGAAGCAACAGGTTTACTCAAATTATGTGCAATTGTACGGGCCTCCTAGAATATGAATACACTATGATTTTTTTCTAGCACTAGTGAATCACACGAGTAGCTTGTCAGGATGTAAGCTAGGTCCTTGAGGTCCTTCATTAGTGAACTGACAGTAGTTGTGCATCCGTGGGGATGAAAGATATCCTATCACGATGTAAGCTAGGTCCCTGAGGTTCCCCATGAGTGAACTAATAGTAGTTGTGCATTCGTGGAGATGAAAGATCTCTGCTTAGACCTCACACATTCCAAACTCACTCTACTCAAAATTCTTAGATAAAATATTGTAATTACAAAGTATGGAAAATTCCACTTTAAATTCAATTGAAATTGAACCACAGTCCAAAAGCATTACGAGCTTTTGGTGTATGTCAAGATTATTTCATAAAATATGTAGTATTTATCATTTACCAAATATCAAAGAAATTCAAACACATTCCAAATTTACTCCGAATCTGAAGAGAATTCCTTGAAAAGAATCTCAATGTTTTACCCAACTGCTTTGCGCGAGAATTTCAAGAAAAGCATCTCATGCATCTCATGCTTTTTCGTTATATACGTTGATCCGCTCTCTTGAAAATAATCTCAATGTTTTACCCGACTGCTTTGCACGAGAATTTCAAGAAAATCATCTCATGCTTTTTCGTTAGATACGTTGAACCCTCCTTTAAGGATCACAACTTTTTTGAAATACACGAGAGATAACCTTGAAATAGATTAAGTTGTTATTGAAGTTAAAGAAATAAATACCGTCAATTATATTGAATGCGTGGACAACAAAAGCAGAAGACCACAAGGGCCTGCGCCAGATTACGTTACTGGATAGATGACTTTGTTTCCAATTTTGCCCCTACGTGGATAGATGACTTCTCAAAAAGAATCTCCGTAGAATTTCAAGAAACGCATCTCAGGCATTTCCATTTAGACGTTGATCCACTCCTTTAACGGATCACAGTTTTTTTTGAAATACAATTGGGTTGGGATCCGCTCCTTCAATGGATCGCATTTTTTTTGAAATACATGAGGGATGGCCTGAGATCCGCTTCTTTAACTCTCAGTTGGTTCCTCTATTTCTGTCTAAATTGTGTCTGTGTTATGTGTCTGTACCGTGTAGCATTTCATGGAAAAGAGCCTAGATGTTTCATCGTTCGCATTTCCAGTAAAATGCCTCGTCGTCTTGTGTAGCATATTTTGTGTAGCATATTTTATTGTATTTGAAGTGGAAGTGCTTCTTGTCTGTGACTCTATGCCTGTGGGTCTGTCCTTTTTTGTTGCAATGGATGTTATTTAAATGTGAATTCGACCAAGAAGATGAGCGAGTGAATGAATGAAAGCCGGCACAGTGATGCATGGAGTCGATGTCTCTAGTAAAGAAACAATCTAATGGGTAGCAAAGTCACGTGAAATACACACTTATATCATCTATCTCTCTTCCTTTTCATTGTCAATGGGCCTCTTTCATTGTCTTTGGCATTTGATTGCTTCTTTGATATACATGTCGCTCTGTCCTCTTGTTTTGTCAGAATAGATGTATTTAAATCTTAATTCGACCAAGAAGATTAGCGAATGAATGAATGAAAGTCGATGTCATGAATGAAAGTCGATCCACGGATGGATGGACATTGTTTTTTATTTTACCATTTTTCATAATTAGTTACATGTTTATGCTTCATGATGATAGAATTTTAAATGTTTGTGTTTTTATTTTATGTATTGTATATGTTTGTTTGTTTATTCTCTTCTTTCTATATGAACTTTGGAACATGAGAAAAGCTTTTTATTAGAATATGCTATATGGATGGTCATTGCCCAAATTGTATGTTGACTTGATACAAGTAAAATTTGTGATGATGTTTCACACATAAAATATAAAATATAAGATTATTGTGTTATCGAGACAAAAGTAGGCAAATTGTTTTTAAAAATTCAAAATTTGTTGTGTTATTGAGACAAAGGTAGCCAAATTGTTTAATTCAAGATTTGTTGTGTTAATGAGACAAAGCTAGGCAAATTGTTTTTACAAATTCAAGATTATTTGTTTTTACAAAACTAAATGCAGTTTGTACAATATTATTTTCAGTGTAGTTTTGTTTAACCCTACTTAATTTTATTATATTGAGTTCTTGTTTAGCTCGCATCTTTGTTCTTTGTAGATTTCTCATTTTAAGTGGCATTTTGTTATCTCGATAAAAGATTTTTTTATTTCGGTTTATTTGTTGATTTAAATTCGTTTTTATCTATATTTATTATATTTCATGCCATCATTTTTTATTTTGGATCTGATCTCACACTTTATTATAACAACCAGAATGAACGAAAAAGTCGTCGTTGAAGAAATACTGGGATGAGAAATTGGGATTTCAAATTGTTACTAGTCATAACACTAATAGATCTTACTCCAATGGTTTCCGTCCTTAAAAACTTCGTTCCGTCCATTATCTTCTCCTCAGGCAAGACTCAAACTAGACTAATTGAGATCGCACTATGGCCCAAATTGCACATACCCTCTCTAAACTTTGTTAAATTGTTTTTACAAATGGAGTATGTATTTACCGCATTTAATAGTTTCTCCATTGTTAGTTTAGTTTGGTTTAACTCCATCTATTTTATTATATCGGGATTTTTTGTTGGTTTCTTTTTTTCCACTAAATTATTATTATTATCCTCACATGCTCCACTTTTTTTGTTTTTACAATTAAATTATTATTATTATGTGTTTTATTATGAATAAGTGAATTCTCTCATGGTCTTTTTTACATATAAAAAGAAATGCATTTACTTCACATTGTACATATTTTTAATTATTAAGTTATCTAACCATATATATTATAAATTGGTATTTTTTATAATCATATATTTATTTATTTGTTTTTATTATAAAACTGCATTCAGTTATGTTTATGACCAAATATAAATTTTTGGTGTAAGGTAATATGAATTTTTTATTTAATTTATGTTGGTTATTATTTTTTTATGTAAATCTTCCTATTTCTAAATATGAAAGTGTAATATTTATTTAACACACATTTAAATATTGCAAGGATATTATTACTTTATCAAAATATAATGTTACAATGTATGATTTATAAAAAATTGCTAGAATTTAGGTTTATATTTTTAGGTTTCATAATGGGTTGTGATTATTTTATTAATATTATAAAATTTATTTCATGTTTACAATGTATATAAAATTGTATATTGTCACCATATATTTTTGTTGAAATAATTAGTTTCACTTAATGCTAACTAATGTTAAGTGATGTATGCATTTTTTTTTATAAAAAGTATGTTTTTATTTTAATTTTTTAAATTGCACTTTAAATGACACAATGGGTTGTGCTTATTTTATTAATATTTTAAAATTGATTCCATGTTTATGATGTATATAAAGTTGTATACTAACACCATATATTTTAGTTGAAAGAATTAGTTTCACTTAATGCTAAGTAATGTTAAGTGAAGTCATGTTTCAAAATTAGATCTAGGGTATAAGTTTTAGGATTAGCGGAGAGAGAGTGAGAGAGTGATGGTGACATAGAGATAGAGAATGAGAGGGGTGAATGGGTAAGAGATGATTGAGAGAGAGTCTGCTGGACTTAAATATATTTAAGGGAGATAGAGATTCAAGGGAGGGAAGGGGGGAGAGAATGAGAGAAATGATGAGAGATAAGAAGAGAGAGAGGGAGAGAGCGAGACATGGGAGGGAAAGGGGTAGAGAGAATGAGAGAAAGGATGAAAGATAAGAAGAGAGAGAGGGATTAAGGGAGAAGGAGTAAGAAAGGGAGAGAGGGAATGAATGCAAGAGACAGGGAATTAAATTTTATATATATCCATATCATAAAGTGTAATGTGTATTAAATTTTTGGTATGAAAATTATGTAGCTAAGAATTTTAGTTTAGCTTAGCCAAATTATTAATTCAATGTTAGTCAGTTATATATATAAAGTTTATTAGTTTAAGTTTTATAATTTATTATTGAAATATCTATATTAATATATGTAGAAGAATGAAATTTGTTATTTAAATTAGGTTGTGATTTTAGATTTATTAAATATTAGCATTCATGTAATTTTAATTTTTTGTTTATTAAAAATATTTTCCTAAATTTTACAATTAATGAAATATTTGTATTTTTTAAAATTTTGATCAATTTAGATTTTTGGGAAAGTAAAAGCTGGCATGAATTTTCTGGACTGCTACACATATCTTGATTATCTTCTTCAAGTTTCTGGACTGCTACACATATCTTGATTATCTTCTTCAAGAGGTTACGAAGTAGTTTCTTCCCACTATCATCATCCCCTGCTTTCTTAAAAGGATCCCCGCTTCTTCCATAAGACTTTCAATATCCTAGGTTTTACTTCACTTATATTTTTAGGGAAGATTTCCATTAGGGTAAAGTAAATATTTAACTTATTCAATATTGAATTATATTAAATTATTTATTTTTTTGCAAATTGGATGATATAGAATAATTTATTTCTGAGTAGAATTGTTTTATTTTTATAAGACATGCAAAATGTATGTGTTTGTTTATTTAAATGTGAAAAGAGGCTTAGAAAAACTTTTTTTTTAACTGAAAACATTTTTTGTTTGTTTATGTGATATGATGGTTGTGTTTTTGCTAATTAGATAATATGTGTAGATATTTTTTGCAAGTTCAATTTGTATAAAATTATGTATGTATTTGTTTTATTATTTCTTAGGTTATATAATGATTGTGTTTCTTAAGTAATATCATGATTATTCATTTCCAATTGATAAGATCCTTTTGTTTGCTACATGATGTGGATTATATATGTTAGATGATATGATTAAGATACCCATGATTATGTTTTTGTTTGTTAAATGACATCCTAAATTAGGTTGTTGGATGATATGATGGTGATAGTGAGAATGAGAGAGATAATGAGAGTAAGGAGCGTGGGAGAGAGAGGGAGAGGGAGCGAGAGAGGGAGTGGGCGTGTGGTAGGAGGGGGATAGAGAGAGAGAGAGAGAGAGTGAGACAGAGAGAGAGAGAGAGAGAGAGTGGGGGTGTGGTATTAGGGGTAGAAACAGAGAGAGAGAGGAGGGGAGGGGGAGAGAGAGAGTGAAACAAAGAGAGGGGAAGGGTGGCAGAGGGAGAGGGAGAGATAGGGAGATAGTGGGAGAGATATGAAGAGAGGGAGAGGGAGACCGAGAGAGGGAGGCAGGCAGGGAGAGAAGGGGTGGTAGGGGGAGTGATGGGAGGGGGAGAGAAAGGGTGGGAGATTTAGGGATAGAGGAGGATAGGTTGAGTGAGAGGGGGAGGTAGAGATAGGTGGGGGGAGATAGGGGGAGGGGAATAGAGAGGGGGAGGGGGAGAGGGAGAGAGAGTGGAAGAGGGATAGCGGGAGGGGAAGAGAATGAGAGAGGGAGATGTAGACATAGAGGGAGAGGGGGAAGGGAAAGGGAGGAGGAGAGGGGGAGATAGGGAGAGGGAGAGAGGAAGGGAGGGAGAGGCAAAGGGGAAGTGATGGGGAGAGAGAGGGAGACAGAGATGTGGAGGGACGAGGAGATAAAAGGGTTGGGAGGGAAGAGACGCAGGGAGAGAGAGTGAGGAGGAGAGGGATATGGGGGAGGGAGTAGGGGAGGGAGAAGAGGAGAGAGAGATGGTGGAGAGAGGAGGATCAGGTCAGGGAGAGGGGAAGGGAGAGAGAGAGAGAGAGAGGAAGGGAGATGGGGAGGGGGAGATAGGGAGATAGTGGGAGAGAGAGGGAGAGGGAGAGGGAGAGAGAAAGAGGCAGGGGGGGGGAGTGAAGGGGCTGTAAGGGGTAGTGATAGGAGGGGGAGAGAAGGAGTGGGTGATGGGGGCGAGAGGAGGATATGGTGAGGGAGAGGGGGAGGTAGTGATAGGTAGGGTGAGAGACAGGGAGGGGAAAAGAGAGGGGAGGCGGAGAGGGAGATAGGAAGGGAGGGAGAGACAAAGGGGGAGGTATGGCGAGAGAGGTGGAGAGAGATGGGGAGGGATGGGGAGAGAGTGGGTGGTAGGAAAGGGAGGCAGGGAGAGAGAGAAAGGAGGATACTGTCAGGGAGAGGAGAAGAGATAGAGACAAAGACTGGGGGGAGTGAAGGGAGAGATATAAAGAGGCTGGGGAGATAGGTAGATAATGGGAGAGATAGAGAGAGAGGGAGAAGGAGAGAGAGAGAGAGGGAGGGATGGTAGGAGGAGTGATGGGAGGGGGAGAGAAGGGGTGGGAGATTTTTGGAGAGAGGAGGATAGGGTTAGGGAGAGCGGGAGGTAGATATATGTTGCGGGAGAGAGGGTGGGAGGAAGAGAGGGAGTGGGAGGGGGGCATGGAGAGAAAGAAGAAGAGGGATAGGGGGAGGGGAAGAGAGTGGGAGAGGGAGAGGAAGAGAGAGAGGGATAGGGGGAGGGGCAAGGGAGGAGGAGATGGTGGGAGAGGAAGAAGGGGAGAGGAAGGGAGGGAGAGACAAAAATGGAGAGATGGGGAGACAGATGGAAAGGGAGAGAGAGAGAGGGAGGGATGAAGAGAAAGAAGTGTTGGTAGTGGGAGTGATAGGAGGGGGAGAGAAGGGGTGGGATATGGGGGAGAGAGGAGGATAGAGTGTGGGAGAGGGGGAGAGAGAGATAGATGAGGGTAGAGAGGGGTAGGGAGAGGGGTAAAGAGAGAGGGAGCGAGGCTGAGAAAGAAGGGGTTGGAGGGGAGTGATGGTAGGAAGAGAAGAAGTGGGTGATGTGGGTTAGAGGAGGATAGGGTGAAGGAGAGGGGGAGGTGATAGTGGGGATGAGAAGGGAGGGAACAAAGAGGTGAGGGGGAGAGGGAGAGAGAGAGAGTGAGAGGGGGAGAGGGAGAGAGAGCAGAAGGGGGATAGGGGGAGGGGAAGATAGTGGGAGAGGGAGAGGTAGAGAGGGAGGCAGAGTTGGATGGACAAGGGAGTGGGAGAGTGAGGGAGAGGGAGAGGGAGAGAGGAATGGAGGTAGAGAGAAAGGGGGAGGGATGGGGATAGGGGGAAGAGAGTGATGGGAAGAGAGAAGGTGTGGTAGGGAAGGGAAATAGGGCAAGAGAGATAGGAGGATAGGATTAGGAAGAGGGGAAGTGGGAGAGAAAGAGGGGGGAAGGGAGAGAGAGCCTGAGAGGAAGGAAAGGGGGGGAGAGAGAGGGAGAGGGAGAAGGAGAGAGAAAGGGAGAGGGGGGGATAGGGAGATATTGGGAGAGATATAAAGAGTGGGAGTGGGGGAGACAAAGGTAGGGAGGTGGGGAGAGAAGGGGTGGTAGGAGGAGTGATGGGAGTGAGAGAGAAGAGCTGGGAGATTCAAGGAGAGAGGAGGATAGGTTGAGAGAGAGAGTGAGGTAGATATATGTTGGGTGAGAGAGTGGGAGGGGAACAAAGAGGTGGAGGGGGAGAGGGAGAGAGAGAGTGAGAGTGGGAGAGGGAGAGAGAGTTGGAGAGGGAGAGGTAGAGAGAGAGGGAGAGGCAGGGGAGCAAGGTGTGAAGAGAGGGAGGGAAAGGGAGAAGGAGAGAGGAAGGAAGACAGAGAGAGAGAGGAAGGGAGGCAGAGAGAGAGGGAGGGATGCAGAGAGAGAAAGGGTGGTAGGGGGAGCAATCGGAGGGGGGGAGAAGGCGTGGGAGATAGGAAGGAGAGGATGAAAGGGTGAGGGAGAGGGGGAGGTATAGATAGGTGGGCGGAGAGAGGCAGAGGGGAACAAAGAGGGGGAGGGGGAGAAGAAGAGAGCGAGAGAGAGGGGGAGAGGGAGAGAGAAAAAAAGAGGGATAGGAAGAGGGGAAGCGAGTGGAAAAGGGAGAGATAGAGAGAGAGGGAGAGGGGGAAGGGTAAGGGAGGAGGAGAGGGAGGGAGAGGGAGAAGGAGAGAGGAATGGAGGGAGAGACAAAGGGGGAGGTATGGGGACAGAGAGGGAGAGGGAGAGAGAGGGAGGGATGGAGGTAGGTTGAGAGAGAAGGGTTGGTAGGGGGAGTGATGGGAGGGGGAGAGAAGGGGTGGCAGATGTCGGAGACAGGAGGATAGGGTGAGGGAGAGGGGGAGGTAAAGATAGGTCGGGGGAGATACAGGGATGGGAGCAGAGAGTGGAAGGGGGAGAGGGACAGAGACTGAGATGGGGAGAGGGAGACAAAGAGAAGAAGAGGGATAGGGGGAATGGAATAGAGTGGGGGAGGGAGAGGTAGAGAGAGAGGGAAAGCGGGAGAGAGGGGGAGGGAGAGAGAAAGGGGGGAATGGGGAGAGAGAGGGACAGAGAGACCGGGAGGTGGGTGAGAGAGAAGGGGTGGGAGGGAAGGGATATATGGAGAGAGAGAGAGAAAAGGATGGAGATGACGAGAGGGATATGGGGGGAGAGAGTGAGAGAGAGAAAGGAAGGGTGAGGGAGGGGTGGAGATAGGGAGATAGTGGGAGAGACAGAGAGAGGGAGAGGGAGGGAAGGCAGAGAGAGAACGGTTGGTAGGGGGAGTGATGGCAGGGAGAGAGAAGGGGAAGCTCTTAATAAATTTTTATAAAGCCTAATCGTTAAACTATAAACCCCAAACCCTATACCTTAAACCCTAAACCCTAAAAAATAAACCATAAACCCTAAACCATAGGAATTTTAAAACATTTATAAAAGAATTTTGTAACTTTTATTTATGTTTTTGTTCAAATAATTTAATAAATTGTTATAAACCTTAAACCATATACCCTAAAACCAAAACCCAAAAACCAAAACATTGAACCGTAAACCCCAAGCCCTAAAGGGTAAACCATAAACCCTAAGAATTTTATAATAGTTTAAGAATAATTTTGTAACTTTTATTTAAGTTTTTACTAGAAAAATTTACTAAAGTGTTACAAACCCTAAACCATAAATTCAAAACCCTAAACCCTAACACAAAAACATAAACGCTAAACCCCAAAACCTAAACCCTAAACCCTAAACCCCAAAGCCCAAATCTTAAACCTTAAACCGTAAACCATAGACCCTAACCATTTTATAAAATTTCAAAAATTATTTTGTAACTTTTATTTAAGTGTTTATTAAAATAATTTACCAACATGTTGTAGACCCTAAAAACTAAACCCTAAACCTAAACCCAAAACTCCAAAACTTAAACCATAAACCCTAAACCCTAAACCTTAAATCACAAACCCTAAACCCTAATCTTTTTATAACATTTTAAAAAGTAGTTTGAAACTTTTATTTAAGTGTTTATTAAAAGCATTTGCTATAGTATTGTAAACCCTAAACCCTAAATAATAAAGCCTAAACCCTAAGTGTTAAACCCTAACCATTTTATAAAATTTCAAAAATTATTTTGTAACTTTTATTTAAGTGTTTATTAAAATAATTTACCAACATGTTGTAGACCCTAAAAAATAAACCCTAAACCTAAACCGAAAACTCCAAAACTTAAACCATAAACCCTAAACCCTAAACCTTAAATCACAAACCCTAAACCCTGATCTTTTTATAACATTTTAAAAAGTAGTTTGAAACTTTTATTTAAGTGTTTATTAAAAGCATTTACTATAGTCTTGTAAACCCTAAACCCTAAATAATAAAGCATAAACCCTAAGTGTTAAACCCTAAACCCCAAACTGTAGACATGAAACCCTAAACCCTAAACACTAAACCTGAAACCCTAATCCCTTAAACCAAAATCCTAAACCCTAAACCCTAATTAATTTATAACATTTTAAAGAGTTTTTTGTAACTTTTATTTAAGTATATATTAAAAACATTTAATAAAGTGTTATGAACCCTAAACCCTAAATGCTAAAGCCTAAGAATTTTATAACATTTTAGAAACATTTTGTAACTTTTATTCAAGTGCTTATTAAAAGAATTTAGTAAAATGTTATAAACCCTAAACCCTAAGCCCTAAACCCCAAATCCTATACCCTAAGCCATAAACCCTAAGAATTTTATGAGTATCTATAATTAGGGAACACCAAACTTGGGTATGTGAGTGTAGGAGGGAGAAAAGTGTGGTACACACATACCCCAACCTTTGTTTTTCCACCCTTCTCCCTAAACCTATTTTCTTTCATTTGTTTCTATTCATAACTCCTCGAGGCTCAACACGATGAATGCATTACATGTATGATGTAGCAGAGGAAACCCACTTAATGTGGGGTGGTTCATCCCTACACCGTAAACCTTAAACCCTAAACCCTTAACCCTAAACCCAAAAACCTAAATCATAAACCCTAAACCCTAAATCCTAAACACTAAACCCTATGAATTTTAGAACATTTTAAAGAGTGTATTGTAAATTTTATTCAAGTGTTTATAAAAACAATTTCTAAGGTGTTATAAACCCTAAACTGAGAAACCTAAACCCTAAGTTGAAAATATTAAAACTTAAACCATAATCATTTTATAAAGTGTTATAAACCTTGAACCATAAACCCTAATCCCTAAAGCCTAAACTACAAACGATTAACCCTAAACCCTACACCCTAAACCTCAAACCTTAAATCCTAAACCTTAAACCCTAAACACTAAACATTTTATAAAAAATTTAAAAATGTTTTGTAACTTTTATGTAAGTGTTTACTAAAAACATTTACTAAACTGCAATAAACCCTAAACCCTATACTCTAAACAATAAACACCTAACCTTAAACCCTAAACTGTAAACCCTAATCCCCAAGTATTTTCTAAAATTTTAAAATGTGTGTTGTAACTTTTATTTAAATGTTTATTAAAAGCATTTACTAAAGTGTTATAATCCCTCAACTATAAACTCTAAACCCTAAACCCTAGACTTAAAACCCTAAACCCTAAATCGACTAGCATTTCTCTAAACTCTTGTAGAAGTTTCTTACATCTCCTTTCTTCAACCTTTTATTCTATTTTCATATTTTTATCATTATTTTAGGGTTTTAGTTTTAATTGCTAAATAAATTGACTAGTGATGCTTACATGGTATTTTTCATTGCTAAAATTATCCTTTTTTTATCAAGGCATTTGTCAAAACTTGAATTTATTGATTCAATATTGAGTGAGTCTCCTTTCCATCCCATTATACTGCTAAATACTACACATCAAGCTTGCCAAGCTCCATATATTCCCCTTCCTCTAAGTGTTTTAGGTCTCTAATTTCTTAATCCATTTATATGTATTTGTAGTCTCCACTATTGTTGTTTCTTCACTTGATTATATATCATTCTTTCCCATGTTTCTTATCACTGGTGGGATTACTCAAGATTATTGGTAACCTTGTTTAAGGTTTCCACCATGTTCTTAGATAACATTTGATACCAATTACATGATTTTTTCCAATGCAATCAACATCCAAGGAGGGTTTTCTACCTAATTTTTTCTTTCTTACCACATTTTCAAAACTCCTAGGTTCTTTCTCCATTTATGGTTTAGGGATAGAGGAATCTTGTTTAAGAGGAAACTCCCTAAATAGGTTCCTGTGCCTATGATATTTGTGTTGATGCCGCTTGTTGTGATGAAAGTCCTCCTAGCAATGTTCTTTGTCATAATGCCTTTCTCGCTCCTTCTCCCACAATATATGGGAAAAGCTTCAAGGTGTTTGAGTCTTCTTTGTCAAATCTAGTGTCTGAGTCTTCTTCATGGAAATCTTGTAGTGGGAAATTTAAAAAATCCTTCCGTCCTAAGCATTTTGGCATATTTCCAATCCAATCCTCGAGAAACAGAGGGCGGGGATCAAAGTCTTTCTCAACTGCTTTCCTGAGAGATAACAACTATAGAACGAAATTAAAACCCGATATAAAACATTGAAAATCCAATGGAATATAAATATGATTTTAAAATTATATCTATTTATTCTCTCGCACATGTAAGATAAGTTGCATGCATATAGAACCAATGCAATTTATTATTAACAGGTTTCAATTTATGAATTTATTAGATAATTATTGCTCTCTTTTATTTTATTTGGTCACTATTGTATTTTAATTATTGATTTAAAATAAATTTTATTTTTAAAATATGTTTCTGTTTATTATATCCATATCATAGAGTGTATTAAAAATATTTTCTTAAATTTTACAATTAATGAAATATTTGTATTTTTGAAAATTTGATCAATTTAGATGTTTGGGAAAGTAGAAGTTGGCATGAATTTTCTTGATGACTCCACATATCTTGACTATCTTCTTCAAGTGGTTACGGAGTAGTTGCTTCTCACTATCATCATCCACTGCTTTCTTAAAAAGATCCAATGCCTCTTCTTCCATAAGATTTTAAATATCCTAGGTTTTACTTCACTTCTATTTTTAGGGAAGATTTCCATTAGGTTAAAGTAAATATTTAACATATTCAATATTAAATTATATTAAATTATTTATTGCTTCAAGTAGGATGATATAAAATAATTTATTTAGGAGTAGAATTGTTTCATTTTTATAAGACATGCCAAATGTATGTGTTTTTTTATTTAAATGTGAAAAGAGGCTTAAAAAATCATTTTTTTAACTGAAAGCATTTTTTATCTGTTTATGTGATATGATGGTTGTGTTTTTGCTAATTAGATAATATGTATAGATATTTTTTGCAAGCCCAATTTGTATAAAATTATGTATGTAGTTGTTTTATTATTTCTTAGAGGATATAATGATTTTCTTTCTTAAATAATATCACAGTTATTCATTTCCAATTCATAAGATCTTTTTGTTTGCTACATGATGTGGATTATATATGTTAAATGACAAGATTAAGATACCCATGATTATTTTTTTGTTTGTTAAATGACATCATAAATTAGTTTGTTTGATGATATGATGGCCATAATGAGAGTGAGATTAATAACGATAGTAAGGAGCGTGAGAGAGAGAGGGGGAGGGAGCGAGACATGGAGTGGGGGTGTGGTAGGAGGGGGATAGAGAGAGAGGCAGTGGGGGTGTGGTAGTAGGGGGAGAAAGAGAGAGAGACGAGGGGAGGGGGAGAGAGAGAGAGAGTGAGACAGAGAGAGGGGAAGGGACGGGGTGATAGATAGATAGATAGAGAGAGAGAGAGAGAGAGAGAGAGAGAGAGAGAGATGAAGATAGGGAGATAGTGGGAGAGATAGAGAGAGAGAGGCAAGAGCGAGAGAGAGAGGTAGGGAGGCAGGGAGAGAGGAAGATAGGGTGAGGGAGAGGGGGAGGTAGAGATAGGTGGGGGGAGATAGGGGGAGGGGAACAAAGAGGGGGAGGGGGAGAGGGAGAGAGAGAGTGAGAGGGGGAAAGGAAGAGAGAGTGGAGGAGGGATAGTGGGAGGGGAAGAGTGTGGGAGAGGGGGAAAGGAAGAGAGAGTGGAGGAGGGATAGTGGGAGCGGAAGAGTGTGGGAGAGGGGCAGGGGAAATGGAGGAGGAGAGGGAGAGATAGGAATACGGAGAGAGGAAGGGAGGGAGAGATAAAAGGGGAGGGATGGGGAGATAGAGGGAGACAGAGATGGGGAGGGACGAGGAGATAGAAGTGGTGGGAGGGAAGAGAGCTAAGGAGAGAGAGAGAGGAGGAGAGGGACATGGAGGGGATAGGAGGAGAGAGAGATGGGGGAGAGACGAGGATAGGGTCAGAGAGAGGGGAAGGGAGAGAGAGAGAGAGAGAGAAAGGGAGATGGAGAGGGGGAGATAGGGAGATAGTCAGAGAGATAGAGAGAGGGAGAGGGAGAGAGAGAAAAGGGGTGGTAGGTGGAGTGATGGGAGGGGGAGAAAAGGAGTGGGCTATGGGGGTGAGAGGAGGATTGGGAGAGGGAGAGGGGGAGGTAGTGATATGTGGGGGGAGAGACATGGAGGGGGAAAGGGATATAGGAAGAGAGGGAGAGACAAAGGGGGAGGTATGAGGAGAGAGAGGGAGAAAGAGATTGGGAGGGAGGACGAGAGAGAAGGGGTGGTAGGGAAGGGAGGGAGGGAGAGAGAGAGGAGGAGGGAGAGATGGGGGAGAGAGGAGGATAGGGTCAAGGAGATGGGAAGAGAGAGAGAGACAGAAAGAGGGGGGAGGGAAGGGAGAGATAGAGAGAGAGAGAGAGGGAGAGGGGGAGATAGGTAGATAGCGGGAGAGATAGAGATATAGAGAGGTAGGGAAGCGGAGAGAGAAGGGGTGGGAGATTTGGGGAGATAGGAGGATACGGTGAGGGAGAGGGGGGGGGTAGAGATATGTGGGGGGAGAGAGGGGGAGAGGAACAAAGAGGGGGAGGGGAAAGGTAGAGAGAGAGTGAGAGGGGGATAGGGAGAGAAAGTGGAAGAGGGATAGTAGGAGGGGTAGAGAGTGCGAGAAGGAGAGGTAGAGAGAGAGGGAGAAGGGGAGGGGCAAGGGAGGAGGAGAGGGAGGGAGAGGGAGAAGGAGAGAGGAAGGGAGGGAGAGACAATGAGGGAAATATGGGGAGAGAGAGGGAGAGGGAGAGAGAGAGGGAGGGATGTAGAGAGAGAAGGGGTGGGTGGGAGTGATGGGAGGGAGAGTGAACGCATGGGAGATTGGTGAGAGAGGAGGATAGGGTGAGGGAGAGGGGGATGTAGAGATAGGTGGGGAGAGAGAGGAGGAAAACATGAATACAGAACCAACAAGAGTGATTATTAAGAGGTTTTGGTTTAAGAATTTATTAGATAATTATTATTATGTTTTATTTAAGTCGATAGTTTTCTATGCCAACATCAATATTTGGTTTTAATGACTTATTGGAAATAATGTTTATTATTCAAAATGTGTCTCCACATATGTTTTTCTTTTTTATATTTGTATGCTACCATTAATGTGCATCAAATATTTTATTGTAAATAACACAGTCTAGAAGTATATGATAGCAAAATTAGTAGTCTATAATGTTTTATTCTTTTCAAATATATATATTTATAAGTGCAGAAGCTCGTATTCACCGTTCAGACAGATGGAGTCAGCTCGCATAAAGGTCGTGGGCATCGGCGGTGGAGGGAACAGCGTTCAAATATTTTCTACGGAAATCGAAACATTCCATATACCAGAACAACGTTTCAAATTCATATATCAACAACGTTTAAAATATCAGCGGTTAGAGGCATTCTCATAGCATGTGCATTTCTTCAACATTCAAACATTTCAATGGAGCACAACAGCGTTTCATATACCGGCTTCTATCACCATGGCATTACTGGATTCCCTCAACACTCCACTCTTTATGAGAATATCCAAAACGCGCTGATGAAAATTTAGTTTATTGACGAGCACATCTGGGTCACTCTGCATCAAAAGCTTCCCGCTGTATGAACGCTCTCTGCATTTCTTTGTGTGTTCTCCGGCCTCTTTCAGTGTTAATACAACATTAGGCAAAAGTTCCTTCGATAACGAATTCTCAGCCCAGTGACATGAACACTCTGTAGTAATGCTCGTTATGGTCCGGTTCAGAACTTCCAGCTTCGTTCTGATCGTTTGCTATCTAGCCGAGAAGACCTTAGTGGAACAGGCCTCCTCTATTAGCAAAGTAATCAGTTCTTGGGCCGTTCTTGCGTGCGTTTCACGTCGGGTTCACCCTGTGCGTTTCTTCAAACAAACATGTTAAACAGACATAGTGCTTTGGAATTTCTGCTATCTTTTTCTTGTTGCTGCAGCTTCCGTTACAGTGATCTCTCAAGTCTTGTAAAAGGCCCTAAACAAATTTTATTTACAGTTACTTCGATAAACAGCTACATAACGCGATTTATGCTGAGATGAGCACCTCACAATTCTCTTACAGAGGAGCTTTTCTTGTGTAACCCTAAATGGGGAACTACGATTCCCGTGACCCAAAAAAATGTTCGGTTGACCTCATTTTATAGCGAAGAAGAGACTGTAAAATTGAAAAGATCTCAAAGCCGAAAATTAATTTTCAATAGGGCCGAGAAATATATCAAGGAGTACAGGACCAGGAGCGGGATCTCATCAGATTGAAGCGAGAGGCCAAATTGAGTGGAGGTTTCTATATTGATCCAGAAGCCAAGCTGCTCTTCATTGTCCGTATTCGTGGGATCAATGATATGCATCCATATGACAGTGGGCCAGCGACAGATTTTAAAATGCATACAGTATCAAAGCCATATCCCAAAGCAGTCACTGCTATTCCAGCAAAGCAGGCGACTGTTCAGAGGAAATATCATAACTCATATGTTCAAAAAACGTATATGACACTGCCTTTGGACCAGATTATGAGACAGAAAGCAGAATGCAGTGGACAGAGGCCAGGTAATGCCGAAGTGACACTGACATATATGGAGACCACAAAAACAAAACAAGTGGCTCAAATTGGAGCAGGACCAGGGATCGCCTGCTCTGATACCATGTTAAACACACATGGTGAGGGAGAACAATTAGGAAAGATAAAGCATGCGATACAATTTTTATTCACAAAAGATGTACATTTATAGTACAATATGGTGACCATTGGGATTCACATCCCAAGGTCCCTTGGACTACTTAGTCTGTTCAGCTTCCCACACTAACCCATTAGGATTAGGTGTCCAACAAGTTTTACATTTTATTATTGTAGCGATTAAATATATTTATTTATATATATAATATTTATATACTAAACTTATATATAATATATAAATAAATTATTAAGAATAATTCCTTGGGTATATATTGTTCATCTTTCGGGTTTACTGATCCATTGGGTTTATAGTATCAATCTATTTGTTTTATATTATTGATCCCTTTATTAACAATATAATCATTAGTGTTTATAATCCCTTGTTTTTAAAAATCCCTAGGATTTATAATATTAGTCATTAGGATTCATAATACAAAGAGTTAATAATATGAGTACCTTGGATTTATAATAATGATAGGTTTTAAAAAATAAATAATAATAATAACAATTATTTTTAAAAATAAATAATAATAATAGCAATTATTTTTAATAATATAATATAATACAATTATTATTTTTAAAATAGTACTTTTTATATCTATCTACCATTATCAATATTAATATGGATGTTAAATATTTATAGTTAATGCCTATTGGGATATTTCAACTACATTTACTAATATGTTTATGTATGTGATTGGTATAGCTTACCAGTGTGTATTAACCATATTTATTAATTTGGCTGTGCCTTATAACCCATTGGGTTTATAACATGAATAATATGTTGCATTTTATAATCCTTTGTGAGCTTATAATATTATTATATGTTTATAATATGGTATATATTAAGTTGTAACTTACTGTGTATATCAACCACATTTAATAATGTGGTTTTGCTAGTTGTGGAAACTAACAACTACTCATTTATATTTGTACAATAAAGAGTGGATCAATACATGGAAATCATTCTATTATTTTTACAATAATCTGTAATTTATTATTTCTATTATTGACCATATTAAAATTATCGCTACATTAAAATTTTTGAATTTAAGAAATTATTTAATATGATTCAAGATCTAACTTCAATTTCTTCAACTACATTGTAATTTGTTGTAATACATCTTTATTTCCTTTTAGTATATTGTAATACTATATTAGAAATTTAATTTATTAGATAGAAATATTTTTTAATATATTCTAATAATTTAAATTTTAAATAATTTTGCTAACATAATTTAATTACACTATAATTTTTTTTGGTTATATCAGTTTTTTCATGATGATAACTACCATTAATTCTTACTATGAGTAATAATATTAATGGTTTACTCTTATCGATACTTACAAATTTTAACTTATATTAGTTAACTAACATAACTACCTTAATAAATGTGTTCCAGATAATGTTAACTTATTTGAATGTATCATGACACATATTATAATTATTAGAGGTTGTATTATAGGGATACTTTGTTCACCTAATTAATAAACAACATCATATTAAATTCTCTAGTACTAAAAAAATGCAAACATAATTCTTGAAACTATATGAAACTTTTTAATTTTAATTTTTTCCCTGAGAAAAAACTAAACATTCTTACATTAATCATAAAATGTGTTACATGATCTTAGTTCATGATCTAGTCAATATGCTTGTCTGTTGTCCAAGAACATACCTCTCATTTTCTTTTAATTAACTACATTGGATATCTCATCAAATTTGAAAGAGAAAAATTTAATTTTCAATGTTTCTACAAGCTTTCACATGTTACAATTTAACTAATCTATGTTATACTTTGGTTAGCATAACTTATAGTTCTTTCAAGTTCACTCTTGTCAAAATTCTTAGATAAAATACTGTAATTACAAAGTATTAAAAATTCCACTTTAAATTCAAATTGAAATTGAACCACAGTCCAAAAGCATTAGTTCGTGTGTCAAGATTATTTCATAAAATATATACTATTTACCATTTACCAAATATGAAAGAAATTCAAGCACATTCCAAATTTACTCTGAATGTGAAGAGAATTTCTTGAAAAGAATCTCAAAGTTTTACCCAACTGCTTTGCAGGAGAATTTCAAGAAAAACATCTCATACTTTTTCGTTATATACGTTGATCCGCTCTCTTGAAAACAATCCCAATGTTTTACGCGACTGTTTTGCACGAGAATTTCAAAAAAAGCATCTCATGCTTTTTCGTTATATACGTTGATCCCTTACTTTAAGCATCACAAGTTTTTTGAAATACACGAGGGATGACCTGGAAATAGATGAAATAGATGAAGTTGTTATTGAAGGTAAAGAAATAAATACCGTCAATTATATTGAATGCGTGGACAACAAAAGCAGAAGACCACAAGGGCCCTGCGCCGGGATTACTTACCGACTATCAAAGATTCCGTATTTGAAGGTTGAACATTCCAAATTTGTGACGACGTGGATAGATGACTTGGTTTCCAATTTTGCCCCTACGTGGATAGATGACTTCTTGGAAAGAATCTTCATAGAATTTCAAGAAACGCATCTCAGGCATTTCCATTTAGACGTTGATCCGCTCCTTTAACGATCACATTGTTTTTGAAATACAGAAGGAATGGCCTGGGATCCGCTCTTCAATGGATTATAGCTTTTTTGAAATACATGAGGGATGGCCTGGGATCTGCTCCTTTAACTCTAAGTTGGTTCCTCTGTTTTCTAAATTGTGTCTGTGTTGTGTGTCTGTACCGTGTAGCATTTCATGGAGAAGAGCCTAGATGTTCCCTCTTTTGCATTTCCAGTAAAATGCCTTATCGTTTTGTGTAGTATATTTTATTGTATTTGAAGTGACTCTATGTCTGTGGGTTTGTCTTTCTGTTTTGTTGGAACGGATGTTATTTAAATGTGAATTCGACCAAGAAGATCAGAGAATGAATGAATGAAAGCAGGCCCAGTAATGCATGGAGTCGACGTCTCTAGTAAAGAAACACTGTAATGGGTAGCAAAGGCACGAGAAATACACACTTATATCCTCTATCTCTCTTCCTTTTCAATGTCTTTTTCATTGATTGCCTCTTTCATTGTCTTTGGCATTTGATTGCTTCTTTCATATACTTGTGGGTCTGTCCTATCGTTTTGTCAGAATGGATGTTATTTAAATCTGAAGTCGACCCAGAAGATTAGTGAATGAATGAAAGAAACAAACTAATGGGTAGCAAAGGCACGTGAAATACACACTTATATCATCTATCTCTCTTCCTTTTCAATGTCTTTTGCATTGATTGCCTCTTTCATTGTCTTTGGCATTTGATTGCTTCTTCTATTTATTTTATATTCATAATTATATTCATAACTTATTCTCCCATTTTGGTTGGATAGATTAAAGTAAGAATTTCAAATTTTTATGTTTTTTGCTTCTATTACAATTCCTCTTTCACTATCTATGTGGCTCAATGTTTTTAATTCCTCTTTTACTACCTGCATGGCCCAATCTTTTCAAATATTTATGCTCTGTTGTTATTGCTCCCTATTTCATTAATCTCTTGTCTACTTGTCCTTTAATCTTAATTGTTATTCACCAATCCCATTACTTCCTCTTAATTTTTTTGTTTTCTTTCCATTATCCAAATTTGTCCAAATTTGTTCTTGGTCCCTAATCTGTTAATCTTAATTGTTATTTAGCAATCCCATTAATTCCTCTTATTTTTTTTGTTTTCTTTCCATCTTCTAGATTTGTTCTTGGTGCTTAATGGCATTAATTACTTATTAATATTCTAATGTTATTATTGGATTTTTTTTCTTAATTTTGATAAGAAATTCCATTAATCTTATTGCAATGTTCTTTGTCATAAAGCATTGCTCACTCCTTCTCCCACAATATATGGGGAAAGCTTCTCATTGTTTGAGTCTTCTTTGTCAAGTCTAGTGTTTGAGTCTTCTTTGTGGAAATCTTGTAGTGGGAAATTTAAAAAATTCTTCCGTCTAGGGTGGGGATCAAAGTCTCTCTCAACTACTTTGATGAGAGATAATAGTTATGAAATGGAAATTAAAACCCCATATAAAAGGTTGAAAATCCAATGGAATATAAATAGGATTTTAAAATTATATTTATTTATTGCCTCGCACATGTAAGTTAAGTTGCATGCATATAGAACCAATGCAATTGATTATTAAGGGGTTTCAATTTATGAATTTATTAGATAATTATTTCCCTTTTATTTTATCTGGTCAGTATTGTATTTTAATGATTTATTTGAAAGAAATTTTATTTTTAAAATATGTATCCGTTTATTATATACATATCATAGAGTGTAATGTGCATTAAATTTTTGTATGAAAATTATGCAGCTAAGAAGTTTAGTTTAGCTTAGCAAAATTATTAATTCAGAGTGATATATATAATGAAATTTGTTATTTAAATTAGGTTGTGAATTAGGTTTTGATTTTAGATTTATTAGATATTAGCATTCATGTAATTTTAATTTTTTGTTTATTAAATTTTTTTTTTTTTAATTTTATATTTAATGAAATATTTGTATTTTTAAAAACTTGAGCAATTTAGATGTTTGGGAAAATATAAGTTAAGAAGAATTTTCTCAACTCCTCCACGTATCGTGACTATCTTCTTCAAGTGGTCACGAAGTAGTTGCTTCTCACTATTATCATCCACTCATTTTTTAGAAAGATCCAATGTCTCATCTTCCGTAAGATTTTCAATAGAGTAGTTTTTACTTCACTTATATTTTTAGGGAAGATTTCCATTAGGGTAAAGTAAATATTTAATTTATTCAATATTAAATTATTTATTTTTGCAAATTGTGTGATATAAAATAATTTATGTATGAGTATAATAATTTATGTTTTTTTATGAGACATGCGAAATGTATGTGTTTGTTTATTTAAATGTGAAAAGAGGCTTAAAAAAACAATTT
>APFE030620386.1:90027-118808 GCA_000404065.3 Pinus taeda | reverse complement strand
CCATTACATAACTCCTTTCGTTACAAATACTTTATAAAACTAAATGAAAGTAAAAATAAGATTTATCCACAATTACATCATTTACATTACATTGTTTTCACTTTTCAACAATCTCCACCTTGACAACAATTTTCCTAATCCCTTTCTCATGCCCATTCATCATCTCTTCTGTAAGCCAAGAGAAGCCAAACATTGTTGCAACCTATCTACTATAACTAGCTTTGTGAATATGTTTGCATGATTCTCCAATGTATGGACCTTCTTGAGAGCTACTTTTCCTCCATCTATCACATGTCTCACAAAATGATACCTTACATCAATGTGCTTGGTCTTGCTGTGATACATTGGATTTGTAGCCAAATGAATAGCAATATGTCTGTCGCAGAACACATTCACTTTCTCCTACGTCCTTCCAATCTCACCTAGTAGACCTTTTAACCATATTGCCTCTTTACAGGCATCTAAAGAAGCTATATACTCTGCTTCAGTAGTGGATAAAGAAATTGTTTCTTGAAGCTTTGACATCTAGCTAATTGCTCCACCTGCAAGAGTAAAGACATAACCTGTAGTAGATCTCCTTTTTTCCAAATCCCCTGCATAATCAACATCCACATATCTACAGACTCGTCCTTCACTACCATTAAATATGATGCAATAGTTACTTGTGCCTCTCAAATATTGAAGCACCCATTTCACTGCTCGCTAATGTTCTTCTCTTGGATTTGCCATGAACCTGCTAACAACTCCAATTGCATGTGAAATGTTAGGTATTAAGTCTCCAACTGCATTGTCATATGTTACACGAGACATATACATATTTTCTTCATCAGTTCTAGGACTCAAAATTGAAGAAAGCTTAAAATGGGAAGCTAATGGAACATTAAAAGGTTTCACATCTTTCATACCAAACTTTTCGAGTACTCTCTCCACACACTTCTACTCTGATAATCAAATATTTCCATTTTTCTGTCTCTAAGTATCTCCATGCCCAAGATATGTTTTTTCCATTCCAAGATCCTTCATATCAAACATCTTAAAGAGATAAGCCTTTAACCTGTTGATTTTTTCCATGTTTTTTCTTGCAATAATCATATATTCAACATACAAGATCAAGATAATGAATACGCCATTGAAAATTTTGAAGTATACATAATGATCAAACTCACTTCTAATAAAATTTTGGCTCACCATGAAGGAGTAAAAATTATTATACCACTACCTGGGTGACTCCCTCAGGCCATACAATGATTTCTTGAGCTTGCAAAGTAATCTTCTACTACGACATTGTACAAAACCTTCTGGTTGTTCCATAAAAATATCTTCATCCAAATCACCATGTAGAAAAGTTGTTTTAACATCTAACTTTTCTAACTCAAGTTCAAGCAATGTAGTTAGTGCTAACATGATACAAATAGAAACAAGTTTTATGACTCGTGAAAAAATCTCATGAAAATCAATATTTTCAACATGAGAATATCGTCGTGCAACTAGCCTCACCTTATACCTTTCGAAGTTAGCATTGATGATCATGCTTCTCGCTCTTTCCATAAGAGTCTGATTCATATGTTCAGCAACACCATTTTGTTGAGGAGTATAAACAATAGTTTTATGTCTAACAATCCATTCATCCTTATAGTATTGTTCAAATTCTAGGGAAGTAAATTCACCTCCATTGTCAGTTCTTAAACATTTGATTGTTTTGCATATTTTTTTTTTCCACCATAGCTTTAAATTATTTAAAAACATTAAATACAACAGCTTTTCTTTTCAATATATAGACCAAAAATTTATGGGACAAATCATCAATAAATGTTAAGAAGTATAATGCACCTCCATAAGATATAGTAGGAGATGGTCCCCAATGATTAGAGTGGATATAGTCAAAAATCTCTTTACTATTATGACTTCCAGTTTTAAATTTATGTTTACATTGCTTACCATAAACACAATGTTTACAACAAATCAACCTCAAGGATTTCAAATTAGGAAGAAACTTGCGATTCATCAGTACCCGAAGACCCTTCTCGCTCATGTGACCCAGCCGATGATGCTATAGGCGAGTACCTTCTTTTGCCTTCTCTAATACAGTTGTTGCCTTACTCACCTGAGTACTTCCTTTAAGCCTGTAAATATTTCTGATATTTTCTGCCTTCATAACAACTAGAGCACCTTTTGAGACTTTCAACACTCCATTCTGACCTGTAAATTTGTAACCATTCGAATCCAACACTCCTAAAGAAATCATTTTTTCCTCAATTAAGGTACATGTCTAACACTAGTTAATGTTCTAACTGTATCATCATACATTTTGATTTTGACATTTCTCATCCCAACAATCTGACAAGATACATTATTTCCCATAAACACAAAACTACCATTCATAGCTTCATATGTAGTAAACCAATTTTTGTGTGGACTCTTATGATGAAAAGTAGTAGAGTCTAACAACCAATTTTCATAGTTATGAGAGACATTGGAAATAGGTAAAGTTTCATCTACCATATGTAATTCTTCAGCAGATAAAACTTCATCAATCATACCTGAATCAACTTGATTTGCTTCCTTCTTCTGGTTTTCAGACTCCTATTTCCAACAATCTTTCTTGAGGTGTCCAATTTTGTTGTAGTGCCAACATTTTTCTTTACATTTCTTTCCCTTTGATTTTGATTTGGAAGAACTCCTTGCTTTCTCCCCTATTTTATTTGACCGGCCTTTGGCTACCATGGCTTATGGTGTAGAGGTTTCAATACTGGACTTCCTCCTTACTTCTTTAGATAACAAAGCTCCCACAACTTAACCAAATTCCAAAGACTCAGTTGTGCTCAAAATGATAGAAGTTATGAAGTGGTCCCATGACTCAGACATAGAACAGAAAAAGGTGATAACTTTCTCTTCTTCCTAAAATTTAACTTCCATATCTGACAATTGGCAAATAAGTATATTAAAAACATTTAATTGTTCTGTAATTTTTGTACCCTCCTTCATCCGAAGAATATACAATTTCCTTTTTAGATAAATTTTGTTGGTTAAAAATTTGGTCATATGCAATGTTTCTAGTTTTTCCACAAACCTGCAACTATTTTCTCTTCAACAATATTGAAGAGAACTTCATCTGCCAGGCACAACCTGATGGTATTGAGAGCTTGGGCATCTAAGTCCTCCTAGTCCAAATATTTCATGCCAATAGGTTTCTTCTTCACCCTGTATAATGCTTTGCGAAACCTTGTTGCACTAACAAATCCTTAACTTTTAGTTTCTATAAAGAAAAAATGTTATTTCCGGTGAAATTCTCCACCTCGAACTTTGCATTCTTCATTTTTTCCATTTCTTTCTACAAATCCTCCTATTAGGGTTTCCTTCTTCCAGCTAGTTTTTTTCATAGTTCTTGCTCTTTTCCACTAATAATAATAATAATAATAAACTTTTTTTTCTCTTTATTGAAGAAATCCTACTTCTATTTTGAAATCCTACCTCTGTTTTCTGAGAACGACCAACAAAAATTCCAAAATTTTTCATGGAACTCCTATTCCAAAAAAAATCCAAAATTTTCACTTCCACTTTCATTCAAAAGAAAATTATTCTAACTAAAAAATACTAGTTCTTCTAATTAAAAAAAATATCAGGGTGTCTTCATGTTGTATTTCTAGCTCTACTCCAATTTTCTACTAGCTATCAGGAATTCGACTTTCTGTCGGTAGTTAGATCTTCCGACAACTCTTAAACAAATTTTACCAATAGATTCTAATCTGATATTTCTTCTCTTAATGGGCTGCTCTGATCCTTTCGATACTTCCACTAATGGATTCACAATAGCAGGTATTGGCTCTCAACGACGTTATCTTCACATTTGGTGGTAGGTATGGCTCCAAGAAAAACAAAAAAAGTGGTGATTGATACAATGACCGACTTCCCCTATTCTCGATTCAGGAAGGAAGAGTTAAAAAAAAATAGTGGCACGTCCTCTTCATACATGACAGCAATGGCAGAACTGCTTAACTAGTAGTGACATTTCATCCACTAGAATTTGTATCCGCAGCAGGACTTCTTAGTGACAACCACCCGAGGTTTCTATTTTTTTTAACCTTGCGACTATGCCCATGAATGGGCGATGGCTCTAGTTCTTATCCTCAATGACCATGACTTTCCAGTGGCTCTGGAATCTCACACGACTATCTCTTCAACAAGACAACCACCTCTTCAACAACCACACTGTCCATTAAAATTCTGGCATACTCCTTGACTACTTGGGCAAAACTTATCTTTTCCAACTGAACCCTCGTAACGATCCTTCACTCTCATACCACTTGTTGGTATTTCAGAGTTATTAATCATTCAAACAAATAATAAAGAAATGCATAAAACTAAGGAACCGAATGAGGCACATAAGAACAAAAAAATTACTTGGTAAAACCTTGACAATGTGTCAAGGAAACTTCCCCATGGAAAGGGATTGGAAATCTTATTGCTCAAAGATGATTCTCCATGATACAAGTCACTCAGGAAATCACCAATTAATATGGGCTATTGCATTACATAACTCCTTTTCATTACAAATATCCTTATAAAACAAACTAATAGTGAAAATAAGATTTACCCACAAGTACATCATTTACATTACATTGTTGTCACTTTTCAACACTTTCTACCTATTTTTCAAGCCTACTTGATACATGAACTATTCCAATATATTTTTAATTTAATATTTAGCTCTTAAAAAGCTTATTCAACTAATTTTTTCTCAAAAGGAAACAGTGTGACAAATTCTACTTTTATGTAAGCCATAAAAGAGTGCACGAGGGCTTGGAACTATGTGAAAGTACTCACTACGTCACTTTTCTTATGATTTTACACATCTTTATCTTTTACCTCACTTTTCTTAGGATTTTACACATCTTTACCTTTTACCTGTGAGGTAATCATTGAGGACACAAATTGAATGTAAAACCATAGCATGAGAACTTTCAAAAAACATAGAATGTGGCATGCAACAATGAAATTTGAAGTATTCATAGCCCTTCATAGGGCATCTTTAGCACAAAAATGACCTTTAAAATAACTTTAAATTTTTATAGAAACACATTGCCATGGAAGTGTTACTCTTCTATTGGTTTGTGATATGGAAGGACGGGTTTTATTTTCCTTGTTTGACTCATCTAGTTTTATTTATTTATTTATTTATTTTAGGGGGAGTGGGGGTGTGTGTAATTTATTATTATTATTATTATTGGTTGTGTTTCACCAACACCCTGGTCAACGGGTGGTGGCTACATCCACAGAAAAATCTAGGCTGATCGACCCCGAAGGGAATCTAGCCCTACAACCCACTAGCTAGGCTTAACCCCAAGGACTTCGGGGACAATGGACCCTGCGACCTCCCGAACGGCGAGGCACTGATTTTGACCAACTAAGCTAACCCTTGGGGCTATTATGATTATTATTATTATTATTATGATTATTATCATCATCATAAATTTTATTTGTGTGTGTTTCCTATAACGCATGTACAAGTCATTCTGTCAATATTAAGTTTGTTTAGTATACTATGTACACCATTCACCATATCCATTTCTACCTAGCTAATCAAGATTTCTTATGTATTTGTTGAAAAATGTAACTAGGTTCAGTCTTCATAAAATGTATTTGTCAAAATGATTTATTATTATTGTTACAATGACTTATGAAAGCATGGGTTTCATGCTTGGACCATCATTTCATTAGTCAAAGTCCCCATTGAGGACTCCTAGGATTAATAAAGAGTCAATAGAGTCATTGTATATTTTATGAGACCCTTCTTGGGCTTTTGAATGATGTAAAAATAATTATTTCAAAGTCAAATTTTTTTTATGTAACCTCCACACAAAGTCAGCCTCAATAAGATCAAGTTGGCCTCAAGGAAGGCAATTCAACCTCACTAGAAGGCTATATATACAAGGTAGTTCGACTTCATTTGGAAATTTCACTCTCTCAAGCACAGTTCGATCTTTGGAAGCTAGAAAGTCGAAGCTCGAAAGAAGTGTGAAGTTGAAGGAAGGGTCCAAAAGGAGTGCGAGTTTGGTCAAGGTGAATGAGAAGAAGAAAATCAAAATTTTGGTGCCTCTCTCTCTTGTGTGGGCTGGTTGAGGAGATCAAAGTCTCGTAGTCTAGGTTGAAGATGCTGCTAATGCTAGAAACTGCCAAATCGAAGTTGTTAGGGTAAAAGTGTTGTTGCTTCTAGGTCAAAGGTTGGATCAAAGAAGGAGAGGCCGACTTGGTGTGGAGGAGGTCTTTGTCTAGGTATAAGAGTCTCAAGGAAAACTATTAAAGGAAGATATTTTGATTGGGTTTTCCCTTAGATAGGGTTTTTCCCTAGCAGAGTGCCTACATCTTGTCCCTTGTGTTTTTGTGATCTTCATGCACACATAATTTGGTAATTGCTTGATGAAAAATAATATAAGAAATAAGTAAAAGAATCCAACATAATTCACAAGTAATTATCAAGAAAGATAAATCTAACCCTAATCATATCAACATTGATTTCTCAACATGGCATCAGAGCTAAGGTTAAAGAAGTTTGAAGATCGCCTCATTGGTTTCAAGGAAATGATTTATCCCTCTATGGTAAGAATGGGATTCACTTCTACAGGAAGATGGATCAAGAAGATTGTCTACTACTTATTCAACAAGGTCATAAGTAAAGGATTCTTAGATGCACTTACATGATCCCTCAATAATGATAATGCATGGATCATTGATAGTGGAGCATCAAGGAATATGATAGGGGAAAGTAAGAAACTACAAACTCTATCTAAGGAACCATCATGTCATGCAGTGGAACTGGGAGACAAAAAATCTATGTTGTTAGAGGCTTGAGATCTACATCTTTGAAGCTGGAGAATGGAGAAAAACTACATCTCAACAACATACTATATGTTCCAAGTTTAAAAAAGGATTTTCTTTCAATTTCTTTCTTAGAATATAAAGGGAATAGAGTTTCTTTTGTTGATGGAAAGTTTTTGTTCTAGGAAAAATATTCTAGTATTGATAAAGCTAGGGTCATTGGAGATATGGTATATAAGATATGGTCATCTTCAGTACAAATTCATTCCTAATCTTAAACATCTAGTTTATGGCATCCCCAATATCAAGGAAGATCGTGAAGGAGTTTACAAGGGATGCTCTTTGGGAAAACATACAAGAAAACCATTTTCAAATAATGAAACTAGGTCTAAAGAAATATTAGACCTCATACATTCTGATATGTGTGGGCCCATGCATGATAAATCACTTGGAGGTCATCTTTACTATGTAACTATTATTATGATCACTCTAGAAAGACATGGCTCTACCTTCTCAAGAAATAGGATGAATTATTTGATAAATTCAAGGATTTTAGATATGAAGTGGAAACCGTAACCGAAAGAAAGATAAGAACATTGAGATTTGAAAATGGTGGGGAATACACTTCTAAATAATTAATTGCATATTGTAAAAAGCAAGAATTAAGAGGGATCTTATTGTTCCCTAATATCCCAAAAAAAATGGAGTGGCTGAAAGAAAGAATAGGACAATTGAAGAAGGTGTACGAAAAATGCTACTTGATCAAGATTTGACAAAGTTTCTATGGGGAGAAGCAACAATGATAGTTGTATACATTCAAAATAGAAGTCCTTATAGAATTCTCGATAATATGACACCCGAGGAGGATTTCACAGGAAAGAAGCCAAGTGTGGACCATCTATGAGTCTTTGGGAGTCCTACATATATCCATGTTCCAAAAGATAAGCGAAAGAAGTTGGATTCTACAAGCATAAAAGGATCTTCATTGGTTATAATCTCTCCTCAAAGGCATATAGAATCTACATCAAGGAAGGGGGACAAATTGAAGTAACGAGGGATGTTATATTTGATGAGAATCAAGCCTACAAAAATTCGAAGAATATTTCTATTGATTCTGATGATGAAGATCTACCCATATTTGAAGAAGAAGAAGTACAAATTGACAACCCTTCTACAATTCAAGAGATAGAAGAAGGACCAAGTGAGCCTATTCAAGTTGTGGTCATACCGAGCACAAGGAGGAGGCAAAATTAGTTAAAAGCCACTGTTGAAGATGCTAGAGGGCATGGAGCTATGAAAGGAACCTTCAAAGAAAGAAAAAGGTTAAGATATATTCTGGATATATTGCATATATGAAAAGACTAATTGAAGAAGAACCATCTAAATTTGAAGAATTTTCTCATAAAGAAGTATGGAAGAAATCTATGTAGGACGAATATCAATCCATCATGAAGAATGGGGTTTGGGAAATTGTTCTTAGGCCTAGTGATAAATCAGTTGTCACTTCAAATTAGATCTATAAGATGAAACACATTGTTGATGGAAGCATAGATAATTACAAGGCAAGATTTGTTGCAAAGGATTTCTCTCAAAAGGAATGCATAGATTATGAAGAAACCTTTGCGTCCACTGCAATGTATACTACCATTAGATCCTTGGATTCATTGGTTGCTACAATGGAATGGAACATCAATCAAATGGATGTGATGACAACATTTCTGAGTGGGACCATCGATCAGGAAGTATAGATTGAGAAACCCAAAGTCTTTGAAGAGAATAGCAGGGACACTCATGTTTGTAGACTTAAGAAGGCCTTGTATGGTTTGAAGCAATCTCCTAGGGAATGGTATGCAAGAATGGATGCATACCTTTTGAGAATTAGGTTCGTGAAAAGTTCAACTGACCTTATTCTCTGCATCAAGGTCGTGAATTATGAGCCAGTCATTATTCTATTGTATGTGGATGATCTATTCATCATGGTTATGGAGAGAAGAATACAAGAATGTAAGAATATGTTGGTAGCCTAATTTGAGATGAAGGATCTAGGACTAATGCACTATTACCTAGGTCTAGAAGTATGGAAAAATCCTGGGGAGATATATTTGGGGCAAGGAAAGTACATCATCAAGTTGTTGCAGAAATTTAGGATGATGGATTCCAAGCCCATAACTACTCCTATGATCACCAATCTCAAGAATTTGAGGATTTCTAACTTAAGTCACATGGATCCTACCTCCAATCATCAATTGGTAGGCTATTTGATGTATCTGGTAAATAATAGGTCAGATATATGTTTTTTGTGAACATCTTGAACCAGTTTAAGTTGGATCCTCGTCGTGATCACTAGATAGCTTCCAAGAATATATTGAGATATCTTTGTGGTACGATACATCACTACCTAAAGTACAATAGCAAGGAACTCAAGTTTATTAGCTTCACTGATTCAGGTTTGGGTGGCAGTGAGACTGATGGAAGAAGCACTACTGTAGGATGCTTTATTTTGGGATTTTCCATGATCTCATGGATGAGTAGAAAGCAAGATCCTATTGCTTTTAGTAATGCTAAAGCAAAGTATGTGGCTACATGTGAAGTAGGAAAGGAGGTTGTATGGTTGAGGAAACTTCTGACAAATTTGTTTGAGAATCCTCTAGATCCTACTATGATTAATTATGATAATAAAATTTCTATCAAGTTGTCTAGAGATCTCATGTTTCATTCTAGGATGAAGCATATCAAAACTAGGTTCCACTATATTAGGAACTTGGTGCAGGATGGGATTGTGAAGCTATAGTATGTCCCAACAGATGATCATGTAGTTGATATAATAACAAGTCTCTTCTAATAAGAAGTTGGAGTATCTTAGAATCATGCTTGGTTTAGTTGATATTGTTGATTTTGTTGACGATGGTAAAAGTTTGGAAGAGATTTATTTAGGCATTTTGTGTGAGACGCATTGCCTAAGAGTACATTTGGCTAGAACGATGATTTGATTTCTGGTTCCCAAAGTAGGGAGGGTGGTATTGGTCTTGGATCTATGAGCTCAGATACGCACCTAGATCCCTTGGTTGATGGTTCACAAGTAAATCTTATGGTACCTAGAAAGGCTAAAATATTTAGTCCATCTTAGTCCCACTTGGATAGAATGTGCTCATCAGAAATCTAGTAAATAGCATTGCAGTGCCTAAATTGTTGAGTGACCTTGGATATAGTTCCCTGGTCAGGAATCTAGTCCACAGAATTATGGTGCCTAAAATATTCATAGTTCATATAGTTTGAGATCTTCCATATGAATACCTCCCTAGTTAAGAGGGCATGTTGAAAAATGTAACTAGGTTCAGTCTTTGTAAAATGTATTTTTCAAAAGAATTTTATATGTGCAGGGATATATTAATTTGATCTTTTTTAAATGAAATATATCTTAAAATGATAATTTTTAACCTCTAGTGTTGAAAATCCTTTTATATGTGCAAGGATACTGCTCCTGACTTGTGACTTCCTATCTAAGTCGGGGTTCCAAAACAAGACATTCTCCTCCAAGTACTCTCAGAGGTAATATGATAACTCAGGCTTAGACATTTTTTTTTTGCCATTTCTCCTTATTATCTTGCCGCATGATAGTTTATCTAATAAAGTTCCTCATTTTCCTTAAAAATATTAACATCTGAGTGGATACTCTTCTTTTTTTATTGGCAATTTGTAGGGTATTTAGCATGCCTTGTTACCAACTTGTATTTTGACTCCAAGGGTGCTCAAGTTCACTCACCTCAAACAAGAAAATTAAATTTTACTTATTATCATTCTCTCTTATGGTTATGACTGAGATTATGACGGGTCTCCAAAATGTCATCCATTTCACCCTCTTTTCTTCCATTTTCCTTCAGTGTTTACCACATTCCACAACTCCATAACCATGCACTAATAGCATATTCATGATTAAATATGAGTTTAGACATATTATTTTCCACTACATTTTTTTGGTTTTTGGAGTGAATTTATAGTTAAATATTAGAAAAATAAGTTGTATTCACTTATATATAAAAGTTGGATGATTTTTGTGATGTGTGTAGGCATATTTGAAGATTCCAGCAGAGTCATATTTGGCCTCTAAGTCTCAAATTCAAATTTCCTCTTCAAGATCTTGAATATTGGAGGAAGATTTGAGATCATTAATCAAACACGTGTTATGGAGAAGAATCATGGAAGTTTTCATAAGTGTCTCCTATCAAAGCTATTAGAGATTTGTGAGAGAACATGAATAGATGATCCTTTTTAGATGTTAACACATGGTTGTAACCACATAAGATATTTGTGGATCTACATTTATTAGTTAGTTATCTTAGTTGTTGTATAAATAGGAGTGCCCTCTCCATTCAAAGGGTGTGTTAATGTTTGGAGCTATGCTCATGCTTCAATGTTAATTTTTGGAATACTAAGGATTGGTTATGCTTATGCTTGATGTTACGGATACTATTGATTTTAATACAATCCTTTGATATGGTTGTGCTTTTATAATGACATTTGGTGTGTGAACAATAAAATCCTAAAATTTCCACTGTTCATGATGGCCACTTGATGAGTATGAGTGTATTTTAGTGTTTCATTTCTACAAGATATATGCTCATTTTATGCTATGCTTATTTAAATTCCTTTGATTAGATGATTGGTTTTCTATGCACTTTCTTTATGTTCTTTTATTCTCATTTCATTTAAGTTTCATAGTTTCAATTTCATAGATAATTTGATTGTTATGATTGGCTATATTTAGTATGCACACAATAGTAATCTCAATAGGCTTTACACATTTCATTTCAAGTCATTTGATTTCAATAGATTAGAATTACTTTCAAGTTCAATAGACCAGATTTATTTTCGAGCCCAATAGAATAGGATTTACCTTTATGTTTGATAGAATAAAATTTCAAAAAAACATCCATAGTATAGAATTAGAATAGATTGTTTCTTTCAAATTATGAATTTTATGCTTTAATAGATATAGTCTTTGAGAAAGAATGTGTGTGTGCTCATCTAAATATTTCCATTAATAAGTTTTCTTTGAGTCTTGCAACCATTTCCATAGGTTAATTTCCTTTTTGATTGAGAGTTCATTGCTAGCATATATTGTGCAAGTGTACTTCACAAGTATATGAGCTTGGATTGAAATTTAATGCAAGTAATTTAACTCACAGTTAAATAAACCAACAAATTATAAGTTTCCTCTGAGCGTTTCATAACCACTTGTAGCTTTGCATAATTTGAGAAATGAGGATTTATTATTCATACCTTTTGTGTATATGTCACTCTATATATAGAAAAAATCTCCAAAATGTTTGTATACTAATAAAGGTTAAAGGAGAATTATCATTCTTATCGCTTCCTTATTTAAATTCTTTATCTGAACCTAACCCCAATTATTGGATGGTCTAATTGTATGACCTCCAAATATGTAAACTTATTTAAACATGTACTTTAATTTTAACCTTGTTATTATTGTATTCAGTTTTCTATATTTTAATTTACTTCTTTAGTTACAATTCTTTTAATTCCTCTAATTTTTTTTAATCATTTTTTAGGTACAATTTCTAAGCTCATTCTATGGCGTAACCCTTGATTTGATCCAACGACTCTCCCCGTTTCGGCAACAACACAGGTCCTCTTTTACAAGTCTACTTCCATATTAAAAATGTTCTACGACTACCAATATTACTATTGGAATTATGGTACAGGTGTTGTCCTTGATGGAAACTCACTCACAGGTCAGTACAGATTTGATAGAGGGAAACTCATAATATAACAACTCAATTCAGAGGTAACAGGGCAATGGTACAAAAGAACAGGAAGTTGGAGCAAAGGTCTATTGATCAGAATCAAGGAGTTGAAGGAAAAGGTTGTTTTAAGGTATTTTAAGCTGTATACGCAGGTTCATCATGTCAAAGCAGCGTATACAAGTGGGTTCATTGTGCAAAAAGAGTGTATACATATGCACACACTTTCACAAGAGACAAAGTGCATATGGGTTGGAAAATCAAGGAAATTTAAGAGTAAAAAATACCAAGGGTCAATACCATGGTATTAGCCCAAAATATTGAGCGGAGTAATGGTTATTTGATCCCATCCAAGAATACCACAGGTTCTAAGTGTTGTTTTGCTCTAATGTATTGAGAAAGGCCAAAAACTATATAAGGAGGAGAAGATCAAAGGGCCATGTGTGCAAGTGAAAGGGCTTCTCAAGAATACTTGTATTTGAAGTATATTTTATGTTTCAAGGGCTATGATTATGATATGATCTAAAATATTTTTTTCACCTTGGATACAATGTTGGATCAGGATCATGAGACCTAAAATGACTTATCATTGTATGATCTGATATTGTTTGGAATAGATCTGATTCTTACAGATGTTTTATTCTTAAATGTCATGATCTAGGTATGTTTAAAGTCTGGAATAGAAGCAAAGTTGTAAGTTATTATTTGCATATCTATACACTGGTTCGCCTTGATGAAGGCATGTATACATGGTGGTTCAACTCTTCCAAGTAGTATATGCAAAAGAAAAGTCTGTTGTTCATAAATGATTGATCTATCTGATTAGTTTTGTTGTTTTACTGTTGTCTATCAATGATGTCTTCTTAGATCTGAAAGTAGAACTGAATTCATAAGGAGATTGAGTTTGATTGATTGATTGATTAAGTGAGAAGGGTGATATTTGTTGTTGTCTGTTTAGATCTCTGTAATTTGACAGTAGATCTTCATAATGTTACTGATTGATACAGTTTTGATTAAATGGTTTTTCTGATTCAATAATTTTGGAGGTATATGCAGGTTTGGTTAAATGAAGTAGCATATAAATGCAGGTTGGCTTCACTGAAGTAGCGTATACATTCTAAAATATGATTTTTGAGGTTACAATTGGTTCTCATTGATGATACAGGTTTATGGGTTCAGCACAGTTTTCTGGTGACATTGATCTGACCGTTTACATTGATTGATTGTTGGTAGATGCAACTATTATAGTGGTGATTAATTATGTGCTTATGTACTAGGAGTATCTAGTCCAAAAATTCATGAAATGTGGTCCTTGAAGGAAGAGAGAATGTCGTAGCCTTCTGTAGGCTCACGCCTACGTACTGGTTGACATATCGACTAGTACAAGAGCTAGGGGGTTATAGCTCCTTTCCAGTAGAAGCTAGAGAAAGAGAGAAGGTTGTAGCCTTCTGCAGGTGGGTTCTTGCATATTGGTATGAGTCCACACCAGTACAATTTTATAAACATATTTTCTTTCTATTAAAAAGAATACAGAGATGACAACATCAGGTGGTTTTTCTCCCGCATTGGGTTTCCACCTTAAATCTTGGTGTTCATGTGTATTTCTTATGTGTGATGGTTTATTATGTTATTACTGCACATAATTACTATTTAATTAAGTACTGATGCACTCATTAAAGATCAGCACATGATGAATTAACTGAATCATAAGTTATAAGAAGAGCTTCAGCGAAAATCACATGTAAAAAGACCTTTGTCGACGCGTTTCGAACCAACCAGTGTGGTTCATCGTTAGGACAAGTTGAAGAACAGATCCAGCTACACCTGTTTAAATAGACTGAGCAGAGACTCCAACGGCTATAAACGACTCTAGGACCCAGGTCAAATTTTATTTATTTATTTAATTATTAATATGGTATGTCTCACTTCCACATTCTTCTGTTTCGAGGGTGAGTTCTTCAAGCAGACCTGTGGTGTTGCCATGGGTTCCCCCCTCTCTCCTATTGTAGCGAATCTGTTTATGGAAAGTTTCGAGGCCAAGGCTCTATCCTCAGCTCGTCTGGGTCCTAAGCTTTGGAAAAGGTATGTAGATGACACCAATGTCATCTGGTCCCATGGCCATGAGGAGCTTGATCATTTTTTCAATCACCTCAACGGTGAGTCCTCGACGATTAAGTTCACCATGGAAAAAGAGGTCAATGGTAGCCTCCCTTTCTTGGATATTCTGATTTCCAGGAAGAAGGACGGCTCTCTCTCCCACTCTGTGTTCCGTAAGAAAACACACACTGAGCAGTATCTTCATGCCGATTCCCATCATTTCCCTACTCAGAAGATGGGTGTTCTTAATACCCTGGCTACTCGTGCGCTCAGAATCTCAGACAATGAGAGTTTGGATAGAGAGAGATCCCATCTCCTTGATGTCTTTGAGGAAAACGGATATAGTAGGCGCCTCGGTCTGAAGGCTTTTCATAAAGCCTCCCAGATTGCTTTATTAAAGAAATAACCTAGGGAGCGTCGTCTAGGTGTCCATCTTCCCTATGTCCAAGGGACCACGGACAAGATTGCTCGTATCCTTAGGTGGTTTGATATTCCCTCAACCTTCAAGCCCCTCAGGACCATTCGTAATTCCCTTCGATCGGTGAAAGACCCTGTTAACCCTAAAGACATGAAGGGTGTTTATTTGATTCCTTGTTCATGTGGGACTCCCTATATAGGGGAAACAGGGCGCTCCATCCAGCAAAGAATTTGTGAACATGCAGCTGACCTGAGACATGGGAGAACTAAGTCTTTAGCCCTAGCTGAGCATGTCGAAAGGACAAAGCACCATGTCTATATTGAGGAGGCCAAAGTCATTGCTAAGGTTGCTCAGTTCCATCATCGCAAATTGAGGGAGGCTATTGAAATTGAGCGAAGGCCTAGCAATCTTAACAGAGATGATGGCTGGAAGGTAAGTAGATGTTGGATCCCTGCCCTTTCGTAGGGGCTCCTTCCCTTCCCCCCCGTGTTGGTCTAGGGTTCGTTCATCATTCTCCCTGGTACCTTCTGTTCCGCCTGTTCTTATGGTATTTTTTTTTTTTTTTTTTTGTGATTTTTCTCCCGTCCTTCGACTCTTGTTTCTCCTTGTCGTTTTTCCTGTTTGATGATTCTGTTGTCCTTAGTGTTATTTTCGATTATATATACCGGTTTCTATTTCTTAACTATTATTATCTTTATCCTATTTTAACGGTTTACTACTACTCGTATGATTATCCTTCTTTATTTTTGGATTTATGGGTCTTGAGTTTTAATCTGATATTTTTTAAAGTGAATGTATTGACCTGCGGTTAGTACTTATTTTTATGGGTTTGTTAGATCTTGTTTAAGTTATTTTTTGGCTTCTTTTACTTTTATTCTTAGTGTTATTTTATTTATTATTATTATATATGGATATATATACATTTTATAATTTTAGTGGTAATTAATATATTAAATAATCTTACAAACAAATTAGTATAACATTAAGTATAATTAACTGATATAATAAACTTCTCACTCACCTTTTATAAAAACTAACCGTTAAAAATTATTTTTCACCTTAACATACTAATAACATTTAGAATAATTAATGGATTAAATTAAGCAGCTTACTCATATATACATAGATTTAGGAATATTATATTTAACTAAATTAATAATTTATACTTACCATTAGTTTGGTTATTTCCATAACAAAAATCTTGTAATAAAACCATATATTATATTAAAAAGAATATTATTTCATTATATTATAAATAATATTAATCCCATATTTTTCTTATTCCCATTCATTTATTAAAAAGAATATTATTTAATTTACACTAACAAGCTTAGGTTATTATTTGTATTAATTTAGTTATTAAGTGATTGACTCTTAATTAGTTGTTATTTATTTATTTGGACCTGATGTTTCTTTCTTCCATTATTTATTAATAATATTGTTATTATTAGGAAATAAAGTAAATATTAATAATAGAAGTGTGAAATAATAATAATATTAAAACATAATATTAATTAATTTATTTTTTTACTAAGGTCATTGTTCTAAGGAGGTAATTTCCATTTAAATTTAGTTGACCTAATTTTTAGTGTTTCCATGAATTATTTCTTATTATGTATATATAACAGGAATAATAATAATATTACTAATAATTTTTTAAGAAATATTAATAATTAAATAAATAAATAAAATTTGACCTGGGCCCTAGAGTCGTTTATAGCCATTGGAGTCTCTGCTCGGTCTATTTAAACAGGTGTAGCTGGATCTGTTCTTCAAGTTGTCCTGACGATGAACCACACTGGTTGGTTCGAAACGCGTCAACAAAGGTCTTTTTACATGTGATTTTCGCTGAAGATCTTCTTATAACTTTGATGGATCACAGAAGCCTCAATTCTACAATAAAAGAAGTCTATCATATTAATAAATTTGAATGCTTCAATATGTGAATTCAAGGCCTGTGAATTGGTCTTTTAGTATTAAATACCATAACGAATTCATATATTTGCAAAATAGTAATTTTGTTTGTTTCAATATCTATTCAAATCAATTCAAGCAATAGCTTGAGAATTTATTTTCTCATTCAGATCCTCATGAATGTTGATATTTCCCCTTTACTTGAACTCCCTTTATCCCCACTTATTCATATTGATCAAAGGACCTCATCAGACTTTTCAGAGACTGAACATAAGAAACTCTTTTACCTCCATTGCTTTTGTTGTGGCCATGTCCACACGTACACCTATTTTAGATTGGGCCTCTCGAAAATGAAGATTTGGGTCCATAATCTACTTATTACTCAGTGTTAATCATGCATGAAAGAAATCCCTTTACACACCTTTTTAGGGAGAGTCTACAATGAATGAGACTTTCATATATTTCCTTTCTCCTAGCTTACTATTCTTCAAGCTAGGGTTTTATGGTTGAATGCCTCGTCAACACTAAAATTAAAGTGCTATATCGTAATGGAAATGATATCGGACGCAGAAGAAGGTTTAGGTTTTCGTGTGGCATAAATGATTTCCTTGTTCACTCGAATGAATGGATATGTGATAACATAGGATAGAAAATGTATGTGGAGAATGTTTTGACTGCTAATCTAGTGTAGAGTTGTTAATTTGTTTTTTCCTTTTTGCATCTTAAGAAGAATTCATGGTGACATCTATGAAAAGTAAGTTTCAAAGGATCCATAGGTCCTAGAGGCTGAACCTAAGCTCTGATACCAAGTGTAGGGACGAACCCTATGCTTTATTTATTATTATTATTATTTTAAAGAATAATACAGTAAACTAGGAATACAATCATAAGAGGATAGCATTGGGAATTGTTGCGCTATACAACAACCCCCCCTTTCATAAAATTTTACTTTCAAAATTATAATATGAAATGGGTCCCTTTTAGATTAAATTGGTATCAACTTATCATTCCTCAAAAGGTATGGAAGCAAACAAAATATTATAAAACCTTTCGAGTTAATATATAATTGGTCTTATAATAGAAAAATGAATAATTCTTTATTATTGTGATAAAGCAATCGCAATATTGCATATCGCAATAACAAAGGATGCATAACAAATGACCCATTGGTTTTCTCCGATGCGACAAGTGCGAGTAACCATCGGCTATCAGGAAAATAAGCAATCATAACAAAAGGCCCCTCTCCTTACTCTGATGCGATATCACTATCGGCAATCGGGGAGCACGATATCAATACAACGAAAAGTCTTCTCCTAAAAGCTCCCGATGCAAATTAGCGATATCACTATTGGCGATCAGGGATTCCATAATAACATAAATGAAACTACTCAAGCTTTCCTCCGATCCCTGATTGCGATAAAGCCAAGCGCGACTTTCAAAAAGGATTGATATGCCTTCGGTATATTGTATTAATTATTATTAAAAGCGTTTCTCTTCCCGATAGTGATTCACTTGTGCCCAATTGCCAAAAAATCAAATCCACGCTTAAATGGACTATTCGACAAATAAAGGATATGATAAGCTTTTAAATGATTGACAGGTTTAAATGGCCAATTAATGGAACAGTTATGCCAAAATATCTTCAGAGATTGTATACGCGGGAGCCTTATGTTAATCCTCCATTATTCATTGATTGGCATAATTCTTTCGTACTTGGTTTTCGCCATCTATTCTCCGCATTACATTCATTTTATCTCTTGTGCAGAGCTTCTCCGTAGTAGCATATTCAGACCAAATGGGGAAGAAATCTAAGAAATTTGGAACAGCTTCAGCCTCTGTGGTAACAGGACAACATGCTACCGATCTGGGACCAAGTAAAAAAGGATTAACCTTAGATACCACATGTGTTGGTCTCGGTAATACTACTTGGAAGAGCATCTACAACCTGGTCGAAGCTGAAGAACCTCAACAAACATCGGTACAAGCTACAGCAGGCTCGAGCCGGAAATCCGATGCTACTCTAAAGGATTTGACTGATTCCTACCTACACAGGATAGCGGCTCGAGAGAAAATTCTTCCATATACAGATGTGGTGAGATGGGCCGTTGAAGAAATTCCAATCATGAACAAAACATTCTACACTATTTATGGGAGAGTATTTGGTTTGTTTCAGCCCAATGATTTGAGGCAAATGTACCATTTTTCCGAACCAGAGAAGAAGTATAACAAAGCATTTCTGGAAAAGTTCAGATATGAAAATGAAACTGAGTCAGCGCCTATATGGGAATGGAGACAGAACCCGACGAAACAAAAACATGAGTCTTCGGGTAAGTACTCCATCGATTCCTTATGCTCTCCTTATTGTTATGCTGGAGCTATGATGTGTCGAATTTGGGGGTTGCATGACTCCTCAAAATTTTCCATAGAAATGGTACCTTTGATGGAAGCAACATGCAATAGTGAAATCATGGATTGGGGGAATATATTATCTGATAAGTTAGCAACAGCTATCCTTGAGTTTAGAAACAAATCCTGTGTTACTGATAGATTTGTCCCTCCATTTTACTTTAGTGCCTACATTTTAGACACCCTCTGTTTTAATTCTGAGTTTCATGTACTAGGGTGGAGATGGATTCCACAAGACCCCATGCCCATTCATATCTATCACCAGAAGTTGTGGAAAACCCATTATAAACACCACCTATATCAAGTCTGCAATGGATTCATGCTACCGATTTACTATGCAACTTTTAATAAACCTGCCCCTAAGATTTCCTCTCAAGCAGAGATTGACTTGACAGCCTTAGGAACCTGGTTTGGAGAAGAAAAATTTACCTATGTAAGAGTTTTCAGCAGTTAGGCCAGTCCTCATATCCTCCCCTTGTATATACCAGACAAACTATTAGCTCGAGAGATAGCATATTAGCTTACATCCTTATCAGCTACAAAGACTCTAAGGAATTCAAAGAAGCAATTTTGGCCTCCTTTTCCTCTAAGGTGTGGCATCTATACTCTGCATGATTATAAGCATGCAGAGAAAGAGGAAGAAAAGATTAATATACTAAAGCTCTCCACTCTTCCTAACAGATGCTTTGATCCGAAAAAAGTCATCTATAATGTTCTAAAGCAGGCCAAACTCACTAAATTTGAACATAAAGAAGATGAGTTTGATGACCTGTTCTCCTCGGCCAAGTCGTTATTTCAGGTGCAAGTGATAGCTAAAATGAGATACCACAATGACGGGTTAGTTGAATTTAACAAACTTAGAGAGCAGATGTTGCAAACTCTACCTCTAGATTTGTTAGCCACTGCCCCGATGTTACAATCAAGCAAGCCTGAATAGCAACTTACCAACGAACCTTCTGCTACATCATAAATTTTTGAAGAAGTCTAAAGAAGAGAGCAGGAGGAACTTCAGAGCAAAGAACACGAAGAAGCACAGAGGAAAGAATAGGAAGAAGCACAAAGGAAAGAACAAGAGAGAATATGTGAGGAGGAACAAAGAAGGCAGCAGGAGCAGAGCAGCAAGGATGTGAATTTCGACACTCAGATTGACCCTAGATTGCTCTAGGAATGGCAGCAATTTGATTCAATTATGAGCAATCTTGAGAGCTCAAGAGATGCCAATACATCCAAAGCGGCCGATACACAGGATACAACATCGAAAGAGGTTCCAAGAAAAGGAACCAGTGGTCTACCACCTACTACAAAATTAGAAATACTTCCCAAGGATCTTTCGGATCAAATCATTTTGCAGGTGGAGGATATTCCTCCATTGGATGTCTTCTATAGCCCAAAACATAGGGCTGTAATAAAATACCAGCGGAAAAGGAGAAGGATTGATCAACCTTCCCTGTTCCCTGAACAAACAGTAACAACCAATGTAGTTTGGAAGGAAGAATTTGATCCTTCCGATGACCTGAAAAAGTTGTTCCAATATGCTGGAGCCTATTCAGCGGCCACCATGGACAAGGCATCGGAGCTGAGAAATTTGTTAAGAGAAAAGGACCAGGCGATTGCTTCATTACAAACACAGCTATCGGAGGCACAGCAGAAAGTAGAACAATTACAATAGAGATTGTCCACGCAGCAACAGTTAAATAACCAACAACAAACAGTTGCATGAAGAGAAACAGAGGGTAGGTTCGGGTGCAATTCAGAGACAGAAAGAATTATCGAAGGCATTAGCAAAATTGAAGACAATGAATGAACAGATGGTAAAAACAAAAGATGAGCAAATTACTCAATTATTAGCTCAAGTAGAGAAGTTCAAGAGTCTTCCCCAGCCTGCCGATTTCAGAGCAGAGGCAATACAGATTAATAAGGCACTGATAACACAAATAAGATTGTTGTGTCATAAAATTGCTCAAATTGAACCTCTGTGTGACATAAAAACATCTATAATAGATAAATCAGTTGATGCCAGACAGGACTTAGAGTAAGCCGATGAGAATTTAATGGATTTTCTTACTTGGCAGGACACTAATGAGCGACAGGAAGTGAACTTGCCTAAAATCTTAGAATCCCATAAAGAAATTCTATTCATGGAGTGGTTGTCCAAATTGATGAAGGCGGAGAGAGCGGTTTCTAGATGCAAATTATCTACGAACAATTTGATTGATTTGATTAACAATACTCTCTATTTATCTAACATGATCTCTCAATGTACACCAAGTAAATTACTATCAGCCAAAACATTGGAGCAATCATGTTACCAAGAGCTAGAAAAGAATGGGAGATTGATCACAGAGATTAAAAGTTTAACTTGGGACACCTATTGGTTGTTCCTAGTAAAACCATACAGCCAGAGAGCTGCCCTCAAGTGCCTAATGGATGCAATCGAGTGTATCATTCCTGATATACACGATGCCACCTATGCTGCTAAAATCAATTCTCGTCTCAGCCACCCTCAAGAAGTGGAACCAATGCTGGCGATATTCCAACTCAGGTCAAAAGGCAAACAGCCAGAGTGATGAATCATGCTGCCAACTACCAGATTGTTGTGGGGCAGATATTCAAGATCGAGTTATACCAATTTAGTAGCATTTTAATTTTGTAGTTTGTTAGTTTAATTTAGTATTTATAGACCCTGTCATGTATTTAGAAAGGGTCGTAAGTTTTTGTATATGACTTAACCCTGAAGTTACACTACTATACTTCAGGCATATTCTTTTATGAAAACTGGACCAATTATTCCAATTTTGATAATGAAGCTTTTATGTGGATGTGCACTACTGCCTTTATTTAAAAGTATTTCTGAGTCCGAAGAAGGAATTCAAATTGCGATTGACATTGGGAATGATTTGCAGCTCATATGGTACTATTATCTATGTCTGAATTCATTCTTTTTATGTGAATTGTTATTTGATCATTCTTGCTATTATCGAATATATGCATGTGTTTTAACAGCAGTATTTAAACTTTTCACTATTGGATGTTTACAATTTGCTATTCTTCTAATCATACATGTATCAGTAATATAAAAAGAGAAGTGTAACAATGTTTTATCAATTACTTCGTTCAACTATTTGAATGAAGCAATTATTATTTAAATGAATGTCTTTGTTTATTGAATAGTGTCATCTATATTCCTATTGACAAACACAGATCATCAAATGTTGCACTTAAGAATAAGAGCTTCCTGGAATAGAATAGTCATTTGTGTTTTGCTTATAGATTAAGTCCTCCATTCATTATCACTTATTAGAAAACCAATCAATCATCCACCCCTTTTATTCATTACTAGGAAACTGGTCCCATTATATCCAGTCAGAGCCACCATCCCAAAAGGAAAAGGAGATGTATTAAGGTCCGGACTGGGTGGTTATCCCCCGATGTTGATGCAACAATTTTTGGGGCATCAACATTTTTGGCGCTAGAAGGAGGGCCATCAACTATGAATGGCGATTAAATCAAAACCTACAGACCACTCTCAGATTAAATCACCCTCCACCTCACCTCGAACCTCCCGTTTGCATTCTGAAACACCAGTCTCCAAATGAGAAGAAGAGGGATCAACTACCACTGCTGAACCCCATTATACTTCAGAACGTTTAAGTCCGAAGTCCCCTAAAGTTCAGTCTATCATCCAGAAACTTCAAGGCTTTTCCATATCACCTCAGAGATTTGAAGTATCTCAAGGCAGTGAGACTTTGCAATTCCATCTTCCTCATCCTCTCACCAAACTTTAAAGTGAAAAACTCGGCATTGAACCAGCTGAGTTGCCTTAACCCCAAAGGAAAAAGGCTAAAAAGAACACTGAAGGTTCTGGTAGTGAGACCTTTTCTCCATCATCTTCCATCTCATCATCTCCAGTGCGAAGTCAAACATCCACTTCCCCATTACGTATTATTATTCACCAGGGATCACCACCTTCAACACACCTTCAACATTACAACCTATTTAGTCTTCAATACCACCTCCTCCCCAAGCACCTAGAACACCACGGGAAATCGTTGGTACTCCCAAGATGGCTCAAAATCCATGGAACAGTCCTGGTGCAGTCACTATGCCTGCACCATTACATCCATTACCTGATTATCTTGAGAAGTGGTTACCAAAGTTTAATCCAGATGCTGGAACATTAGCTGAGGAACACATAAATAATTTCATATTGTTAGTTAATTTAAAAGGAGTAACAGAAGAAGATGTTATAGTTAGGCTTTTCCCCTACACTTTACAAGGATCAGCTGGGTCTTGGTATTTTTCCTTGCCCTCTGGATCCATTACTAGTTGGAATATCTTTCAAGAGCAATTTCTTACCAAATATGGTGATGATAGACCCTTGGCAACACTGATTAATGAGCTTTCAAATCTAAGGATTGAATCTAGAGAACCAATTAAGGAGTTTAACTCCCTATTTAATAAGCTTTTGAATAAAATCCCCGTCGATTCCAAGCCAAGTGAACAAATTAGAAGTGAGTGGTACATCACAACCTTACCTTCAAATATAGCCATTTTTGTAGATAGGGCTGGGAAACCAACTTTGGCTGAAAACATGAAAGAAGCCCTCGCTGTGGAAAAACGTATTATCGCTTTGGAAAAGAAAGCTGCTCTTGAAGATAGGAAATCCAAAAGAGTTTCTTTCAAGGATGATTCAAAGAAGAAAATCACCAAAGATCCATACGATATGGAGGGTCTACAAAAGGTCCTCAAAAAAATGTCAAATGAAATGGTTGAAATTAAAAGGCAAGTAGAAGAAACTTCAACAAAGAAACCATATAGGAATTTTAAGAAACCTTAGTCAAAACCACCAATTGTTATATCTAATGTAGATTCAGAACCTGAGGAAGAAGAAGAAGATGAAATAATTGCACCAACCGATGAATTCGAAGAAGAGGAAGTTGTTGAATGCCATGGAATGTGGGACTTCATATTGCCTAACTCCAACACCAAAACTGAACAAGAATCTTTTCCTGTGACTAATAGGAGCAAAAGTGCCCCTGAACATATCCAGGCAAGTTCAAAGAAAACGAGTTTAGGTACTAATACTACAAAGGAAAAGGTACTCACAAAGAAGCTGGCTACAACGATGCCTCAAAACCAACCATCATCCTCGAATATACCTTCAACATCCAAGACGTTGGTAGTATCGGATTCAATGGATTACAATATTGTTGATGACATGAAGAAGACTAAGGCAGACATCACCATGTTCGAACTTAGCAAATTAAAACATCATTAGAAATTGCTTCTTAAGGAACTAAATGCAGTTCCTTCTTCGCCTCTTCCTAGTGCTAAGGCTGCAAACGATCCAGGACAACCACCTTCTGGTAGAGTTGAGGTTACTGATACAATTCTAATTGGAGACAGATCAAATTCCCATACCCCCCTTTCCTCTTAACCTACAAAATCTACAATCGAAATCTACACAACTATTTGATTGACTCAGGGGAATCCTCTAATATAATGCCAGGTTCAGTTTGTTCTAAACTAAACATAGAACCCCAAAAGTCTTCAATCCACATTGTGCAGTTAGATGGAACCAAAGTCCAGGTCTTAGGGGAGATAAACTCTGTAACTATCAGGTTATCGACTGATCCACGAGTAGTTCAAAGAATTGATATCTTAATTGCTGATATACCTGAGTTTTATGGTTTAATCTTGAGCAGGGATTGGTCTGAGAAGCTCCATGGGTATATTTCTACCGATTGGTCTCATATGTGGCTACCCTATAAGGGAAAGCCAAATCAAATAAAAATTAATCGAGGGAAACACATGACCCATACTGTCACAGAATTCGAATAGAAGAATCAACCAATTGTATTTAACAATAATACTTTGGGAAATTACTCTTCTGAATCATTCTTTCGCAATTATATTTCCCAACCATCTCCTTTCTCAGTAAACAATTTCACATCCCAAATCGAAAATTTTTCACAAACCGATAGATCAAGATGTGTTAATGTTGCTGAGAATTCTGTAAATAAAATTGTTGACAATTCTTTATTTTGGTCTTTATATTTTGACGGTTCTAAATCCGGTGAAGGATCAGGAGCAGGGTGTATTTTATTCAGCCCTGAGGGAGAAAAAAAAAGCTTTCTTGTAGGTTAGAATTTGAATGCATGAATAATATGGCTGAGTATGAGGCCTTGGTACAAGGACTATATAAAGTTATTGGCCTAAAAGTTTAATATTTGAAAGTGTTTGGCGATTCCAAGATTGTCATAAAACAAGTTCAAAATACAATCCATTGTCTCTCTAATCACCTCAAGCACTATCAGTCTTTAGTCCAGGAACTTATATCTCATTTCCTAGCATTCAATATTTCACCTATTCCGAGATCCCAGAATGCAGTAGCTGACTTGTTAGCAAATGTTGCTTCTAAACTCCTACCTTGCGAAGATTATAACCCAGATAGATTTTCAGTAGAGTTGATTTTTAGACCATCGATTCCTAACAACGTCACAAATTGGCGAGTGTTCAATCATGATGACGACATATTATATTTCTTGAATTCCAATAAGTCCTACAATTATCAGATCATTGATGAAAGTGATCATGATCTTCTGATGAAAGAAAAGCATGAGGAAAACTCGATACCAAAACCTGTGGTTAAACTTGAAGATCTCTACGACATTAAAGACAGGTTTAAACAGGTAACCAATTCAAAACTCCAAAGTTCTACCTTAAGATTTGAATTGATAAATCTCGGTACTGAGCAGAACCCTCAAAATATCAATTTAGGACTAGGCCTTTCTATGGAAGAAAGGATAGCATTTATTAGATTATTAAGAAAAAATAAACATGTCTTCGCTTGGAAGTATGATGACTTAAAAACATACGATACATCAATCATCCAGCATACAATTCCAATGCTTTCTGAACAAAAGCCAGTTCAACAAAAGTTGAGGAAAATACATCCGAACTTAGAGAGTCAGATAAAATCATAACTCAATAAACTCTTGAAAGCTAAGATTATTTTTCCTGTTTGGCACTTAAACTAGGTTTCCAATATGGTGCCTGTTAGGAAGAAAAATGGTGACATCAGGATTTGTATAGATTTCAGAAATCTGAACAAGGCAAGTCAAAAAGATAATTTCCCATTACATACCATGGAGCAGATACTCCATTCAGTAGCAGGTTCTGAGCTAATGTCCTTTCTAGATGGTTTTTCAAGATACAACCAAATTTTGCTCCATCTTGATGACAGACTCAAAACTACCTTCAGAACAAAATGGGGAACTTACGCCTATTAGAAAATGCCTTTTGGACTTATTAATGCAGGAGCTACATTCCAAAGAGCAATGGATATAGCCTTCAAAGGATTGATAAAAAAAACAGTAGTTGTCTATTTAGATGACATTACTGTATTTTGCAAAAAGAGATCGAACTATTTACATGATTTAAATCAAATCCTTCTTTGCTCTAAATCAAGGAAAGCTCTTGGGCTTTATCGTTTTCAAAGATGGTATTTATATTGATCCCAATAGCATTAAAGAGATTTCTGAAATCCCATTTCCTCATAACAAAAAATCCATGCAGACATTTTTAGGTCAAATCAACTTTGTCAAAAGATTTGTTCCTGATTTTTCTCACATCATTTTACCATTACAAACCATGATTAAGAAAAATTCAATGTTTAGATGAGGATCTGTGGAAAAGGAAGCATTTGATTTAATCAAATGATCAATAATCAATTCCCCCGCTTTAAACACTCCTAATTTTTCTAATCATTTCATATTGTATACTATCGCATCCGATTCATCTTATGCAGCGGTAATCACTCAGATTAATGATCACAACTTGGAAGCACCGATTTCATATTTTAGTTCAAATTTTTAGGGTGCGGAACTAAATTATTCCGAAGTTGAAAAGCAAGCCTTTGTTGTGTATAAAGCTATAAAACATTACAGACCCTTCCTTTTAAAAGCCCATACAAAAGTTATAGTTCCTTTTTCTGCAGTAAGGCAACTACTGATCCAAAGGGAATTAGGTGAGAAAAGGGAAAATTGGGTTACAGTACTTCAAGAATATGACTTGGAAATCAAGCCAGCAAAGATTGTTAGAGGCCAAGGTTTTTGGAGGTTATTAGCAGGAGCATCCAACATTCAAGAATCAGGGGATACAGAACATATTGAAGAAATCAACCAGATAAGTATCACCAATTCTGAATCTCAATATGCAGATTTGATATTTTATTTGAAAAATGGATATGCACATCCTAATCTCTCTTATAAAACAAACGGACCATTAGATTAAAGGAAAAAAAATTCATAATCATTGATGATGTACTTTTTAGGCAAAATTATGATTCAGTTTTATTAAGATTCCTAGAAAAACCTGAAGCACAAAAAGTTTTGCAGGAGCTACATGATGGACCAGCAGGAGGACATTTTGGAGCTGACACAACAACCCACAAAATCATTCATGCTGGATATTATTGGCCCACCTTATTCAAAGATACTCACGAATATGTAAGGAAATGACGAAGTTGTCGAATCTCCAGTGGAAGACAAAGAAAACCAACGTTCCCTTTGCAACCAGTCAACATTGATCAACCTTTTGAAAAATGGGGATTAGACATCATTGGGGAAATAACTCCACAGTCCTCCAAACAACATAAGTATAGCCTCATCGCTACTGATTACTTTACCAAGTGGGTTGAAGCAATTTCGTTAAAGACAACAAATTCTGAAGGAATTATAGAGTTTATAGATCGATTCATCATTACCAGGTTTGGTGTCCCAAATGCTCTTGTTTTTGATAATGCATCTTATTTCTCTGGAAATGCCATGTTTTAGTTCGATATTAAAAGAGGATTTAAATTGAAATATTCTGCAAATTACTATCCCCGGGGTAATGGTCTAGCAGAGTCTACCAATAAAAATCTACTCAAAATTATTAAGCGAAATATTGAACAAAATCATAAAACCTGGCACAAATCTTTAATATTCGCACTATGGTCTGATAGAATAACGCATAAGGCCTCCATAGGTACTTCTCCATTCAATCTTGTATATGGGAAAGAAGCAATACTACCGACCAACCTAGTGTTTCCTTCTCTAGCCCTAGTTCAGTTTATTGAAGAAAGCCCCTCTTCTTCTATCCAACTCAGACATGATCAAATCTTAAAATTAGAAGAGGAAAGAGAAAAGGCCAAAATTACTCATGAAAAACATCAACAGATAATCAAGTCATCGTTTGATTCAGCTTCGTCTAGTTCGAAACAGTTGCAAGTTGGTGATCTAGTTCTGAAATGGGACAAAGCCCATGAGAATAAAGGTAAACACACCAAGTTCCAAAAGATGTGGCTTGGACCATTTTAGATCAGG